>BQNB010027908.1:0-57168 GCA_026074375.1 Tanacetum coccineum
ACTAAACCCTACACTTTTAATACTAGCACAAAGTTAACCTTGAAACTTTATATGCTAACAATATAAGCCCCTAAATTAATACACGGTATCCATTACCAAACTAGAAACATAATATCAAGTACCATCACCCACTTTTCTACCGTATTGCAAATTCATATGACAACATTAACGTCCCGTGTTTAATAAACTCAAGGCAGTTCATATAACCTTCAAACTAGAACTATATAATACACTCCTAACCAGCCCGGTGCAACGCACGGGCGTGGTAAGGCCTCGTATTTACTTATATTACTTATCTATTTTCTCTAAATAATATAAGTATGTATTATCGAGTAATGAGATTGTTATGATTGTGGAGATATATCGTCAACCATCACACCACTAAATTGTTTTGGGTAATTATACAACGCGTCTAAACTCTATGCATCAAACGTGAAGATTGTTTTGGAATTTGATGATTAAATTGGGACATTAACTGGACTAGGTCGTGTGCGGGCGTCGTTGCATTTGCTTGTGTGATTGAGATTTGGTTGCTAAAGACTTGCTTGAGGTGAGTTCTCGTAGCCCCACTTTTTACTGGTTTTTCCGTTGGGGGAAAATGATACTCAAATATGTTTTGAAATGTTTTGAATTGATCTGTGCGAAATGTGGTTTTGTTTTGGGACAAGTTACGTGCTTATGACTGCTATGTGAATATTATGCATTGTATGATTGTTTGGAGCGGATGGGTACGCCTACCAAGTATTTGTGTGATTATTGGAGCGGATGGGTACGCCTACCCAGGTTTTTGTGTGGTCCTGGCCTAATTTTAGTGCTCCAGCTGGTAGGCCCTTTAGGTGCGTAAGTGACATATGGATTGTTGATTAGCGGTGATGCTAGATTGTTTGCATATATTCACTGTCATATAGCACTATTATCCATTGTTGAAATATTGACACAACTTTTAGGTTTAAGATCAAACCTACGAGCTCACCAACATTATTGTTGACGTTTTCGAGTATCATTTTCAGGTGAAGTTAAAGAAGAATAGTTTGGTGATTGTGTTAGCAGACTTAGAAGTATTCTGAGTGGATTTTCATGTGAAGTCTTGCTTGCTTATTGTTTGATTCTAGTATTTTGTATGTTTTGGATTAAGTTTGGATTATGGATCCATGTGTGGGCATTTGAATAATTGTAAGAGATTATGGAATTTAGTTGCGATTTGGGACATCACTCGAGGTTGTTCGAGGTTGATGGTCTTCATAGCACTTGAAGCTTATGCAATGTAATTTTCTCTATTTTGTATCTTGTGTTATGATTGATCATTATGTTGCATTCTCGAGTTTTCGCCATTGTCGGGGTGTGACATGGCGATATCTTTCACTTTGTACAATACTCTACATCGTTGATTTTTTAGACGTATCAACGAATAATCGATCCTTCGTGTAATTTCTTCGGTAGTTGCGAAACGATTATCTTCAAACTTTCTTTCTCTTTTTGTAATTTTCTCATTTTTTTGATTTTTTTTGCTAACTATACTTCAAATCTCGGTGTAGTTTCACCATCTTCACGATCATAATAATTCCGGATAATTTCTTCGATAGTTCCTTTGTCTTCGGATTCACCAATAATTATGACGGTAGTAAAATCACATGAGTTTTGACTACTAATATACATTCCCATTTGCAATGTGCAAATTTCCAACCGCACCAAAGATAGAAAATGACACAAGACTCGGGAAATACAAACTTTACACTTTAAGCAACTAGCAACTGTAAATTAAACTTAATCTAACAGGGTAGGTTAAGGTGTAAGGGTGTAACGAAACAAATAGTTGGTGTAATTCCTAAAGGATTGGCTCTACGGGTTGTTCTAGTGGATCATCACTCTAAAGATGAGAGTGGAAAGGGTTTAAACGGGAGGTTAACTAACCGGTGTAGTTAGTTAATAAGCAACATGTAAAGGCGATTTGGGTGTAATCCTAAAATTTACCAATTTAAACAAGTTACTCCATCTAAATCCATAGTACTCATCACTGTGGTCTCGAGTGATATACCAAGCCAAGTTCTAAAGTCTACAACATCACCGGCACACTCATATTTTGTGGAATTTGGGTAAACATTTTTGGGAAACGAAAGGCTAAAATCCTCACAATATCTAACAAGGGTTATTGTGTGCGGGTTATGTATCAAGTAATTTCACAAAAGTATGCTTGAAATTTTTTTAAATTTGAGCATAATTTAAGCATTTTAGTGTGAAAATTAGGACAAGTAAACATTCTAATTCCATCCCTCCACTTGAATTATACAACGTCCTCGTTGTATATATAAAACATTAAATACAGGAATTAAAAAGAATATAAATGAGAATCCCCTAGTATTATTCTCGATAGATTCCTCCAAGTTGCGTTTATGAGCAAGATTGTGTGCTGAAAAAGCGTCTGAATCCTAGCACGAACAACACACACATAGAATTCCAGAAAATATGCATTCCACCAACTTCGTCGATATTTCTTTCTCGAGGTCCTGTATATAAAATATAGGAAGAACAAGTGCATTCCTATCTTGATATCTATGGTTAATTTAAACTAAACTAAACAAAATAAGTACGGGACAGTCTGGTGGATACGGCGTATTAGTTTATTGAATACGCCATATTCAAAATCTGACAATAATGTTTTTAAAGTGCAATAAAAATAAAGACGGATAACGTCCAGACAATCAATATGCCGTATGGTATGGAGCGGATACGCCGTATTGATGTCTGGGAAGACAGAAATCGATAACAAAATTAAATAAAAATCCGGGTTGTCTCGGAAGCACTTTTTTTTACAGCGAAGCTATTAAGTTAGACTTTTTTGTTTAGCTTCTTCTCCTCCCATCACATGCACTTTAATGTGCACTAGCTGTGTGTGAGCCATTCTTCCATCTTCGCATCTCGAATGCAATTGGATCCTAGATTTAAAACTCCTTTGTAGAACCCCTTAAGCTTTTGGTATGCATGTAAGATTCCATTCCTCTTATCCACTTCACTTACCTTCAGTAATGGTGGGATTTTATTGCATTGCTCATTAATGTGGTTTTTAAACCTCGAATGTGATCGCACCATTTGGTAAGTTACTTTGTCATCACCATTGTAAATGGTAATCCTTCATTCGAATCGTTTTGTTTTAATTCCAACTTCTCTTAAGAATGGTTCCCCAAAAATAACATCGCCCATTCCTTCATCACGATAAGCATCCATATCCTCTAAAACTGACAAGTCAATCATAATAGAAAAGGTTCTAACAAAAATAGTCACATTCATTAAGGCTCTTACAACATTATTCCCTTTGTACACCATCTTATCTTTTATTATTGAATTATGAAACTTTTTAGACATCACATTGACATACAATAATGGGAAAAAGTTAGCGTGAGTAAATTCAAATCCTATCATGCATGAAAACTTTAAATTATGAGCACAATCTATATGGATTTTCTTATCATCGTCGCAATAACTAGGTTAATCATTAATTCCAATATCAAGATCTTCATCCCTAGTTCTAAATTCCTCAATTACCTCACCTTCCTCAATGGTGGGCATTAAATCATCACCTTGATTTCTTCTAAGCTCAAATGGTTCTAAGCTCAAAGGGTCTAATGATCTATTCAACACCAAAGTCTCTCCCATAAGCCTAGCTTCTAAATCAAGTTCCATTCTTTCTCTCAAACTTAGCATGTAGACCCTCTTAATTATACTACTAGCAGGTTTAACACTTTTAAAAATAATCTTTTCTTCCCCAACCCTTAAAGTAATCTTTATTTTGTAAACATCAATCTTAGCACGGACGGTAGACAAGAATGGTCTTCCGAGGATCAAGGGTACTTGATATCTCGGCATATCAGAATTATAAATTTACTGTGGAAAGTAAATTTACATTCCTACTAGTACGTTTTTAGCAATATCCCTTTTGATATTTCACTGTCCTATCTGCCAATTCCACTGTCAGCTTAGTGTGAGTTAATTCGCCTAATCCTAAGTTAAGGTAGGTCAAGAGAGGCATAACACTAACGCTAGCTCCTAAGTCAACAAGGGCATTGTCAAAGCAAATATTATTAATAAAGCAAGGTAGAGTGAAACTCCCTGGGTCTTTCTCCTTTCGGGGTATGATGTTATTGATATGTGAAGCTCCATAAGCTTCCGTGAATTTTGGTCCATAGTTCCCCTCTTCATCTTCACAAGTAAAATATGAATTATCCAAAACTACTTGGAAAAGGAACCTCGTTTGTTCTGACTTGTATTGTCCCAAGAGAATACGACGTACTGGGATGATCTAATATGGCATATCGACTATGAATCAGCTTCAATAGTCTTTGAAATCGACTTGACTTGGTCTCTCGAGTTTGTTTCAGTTGAGCTTGGTAGGCTTCCAAATCCTCTTTCCTGTAGTACCTTGCTCATTTGCCCAATTTGTATTTCTAAAGTTTTGATTTATGCTCCTTGGTTCCTTATGGCAGCATCTGTCGTAGCTCGGATTTCTTTGATCAAATTGGAATTTTCTTCGTGTCTCTTTGCTGATTCACTCATGAATTTGCTCAGGGTATCTTCCATAGATTGCCTTCGTTCTTAGTACGAAGGATTTGCGTTGTTCCTTTGATAGTACCCTAGAGCTGTTGCTCTATATCCCCCTCCTTGAAAAGGTCCACCAAATTGCGTATAGTAAGCTTCTTCTAATGTTTTCTCTTCTTTTAGTGGGCAATCTTTGGTGTAATGGGGTCATTTGCATTGTTCGCATCCTACTTGTGCTGCATAAACTTTTTCATTCACCTTTGTTGGGAAATACAAGTCAAAAGGTCAAAGTACTGCTAAATGAAAGATCAAAGTACTGCTAAATGAAAGATCGAAGTACTGCCGGGGATATAGGAACTATAAAGTTTAAACGGTTGTTTTAGCATTTATCTTGTAACAGTTATTAGTGATAAGTATCAATTAGTGTTTATGATATACAAGGACTGTACATCTACTAGAGGTTATCCTTATGTTTATAAAAGGATCTCTAGGAAGATATTAGAATATAGAACAAACATAGAAAAACACGAAGTTAAGAATTGTTAGTATTGTATTAGGGATCTGCAAGTTAGGCAGATTCAAAAGGTTTATAAAAGAAATCGTTTGAGAAACTATTGTGTGTTCTTCTTAAGTACTGCCAACTAGATTCCGCATAGTTGACAGTATATCAGTGTTTCATTAAGGAATAACGATCCTACAAGTGGTATCAGAGCTTGTGAAGAGACTCTGATCTAGAAGAACTTTTATTCAATCGAAATCTTTCTAAACTCTCAAAAGATGTCTGAAACAGAACCTATCCCTCCCACCTCGTCCGTTACTGCACTTAGAATCCCTATAATCAAGAAAGGTGAATATGACCTATGGTCCATGAAGATGCGACAGTACATTGCTATCACTGATCACATACTATGGGACATAATCACTGGAAAACCAAACCACAACTGATCCTGCATTCTCCCTCAGTGTCTGCTCCAAAGACTTCATTGCTGCAAACGCAAGAAGTAACAATGAGAAAGCTCTAATATAACTGCTTTCTGCCATACTGATAGACATCTTTCTCAGGTTTTCATGATGCTGTAGATGCAAGATCTTATGGAAAGCCATAAAAGCAAGATTTGAGGAAACGAAGCATCAACGAAGATGCAAAAGATTCTGTTGAACAACAATTGAGCACATTTACTATTGGATCTAGGGAAGAACTAGATTCGCATACGAAAGGTTTCAGCATATCCTTAGCATGCTTGAATTACATGATGCTACAGTGTCCATTGAAGATGCAAACTTGAAGTTTCTAAGAAGCCTACCATCTGTGTGGCATGTAGTGGCTACCATGATTCGGGACAACCTGGATTAGACGAGTTAGACTTGATGTCTCTACACAACTTAAGGTTGTATGAGCATGAATTGAAGGTGTCTCAAATTCAAACTCTCAAAACATTGCTTTCTATCCACAAAAGTCGAGGCAGTACTTTGAAAACAAAGTGCTGCGGATGAACCAACCAATATCCCAAAAGGATTATAACAAGCTGCTCAAGCCAAGGTATCCACTGCTCCTAACTATGCTTCTCACTCAGATGAAATCATATGTTCCTTCTTTTCTAAAAAGGCATCCATGACTACATCATGCATGATGAAGCTTGCTGCAAATTGATCGAAGATGCTATGGAAGGAAATTGACATTAGGTGGCAGGTGGCTATGATAACTGCAAGGTATAAGGAAGTTTATGGGAAGTCAAGGAGACCTATTGATCTCAAGCCAGGATGGGATCACTTGTGACAATCAAAGGATTGAATGTTTAATTGTCAAAAGTGTTTTTTTTTTAGGTCATTTTGCTAGAGAGTGTCGGTTTGCTAAGTATCAAGAAAACAGAGAAAATGGTGTCAGGAAATGAGGACTGTGGCTATTGAAGATTCAAACTCAAAAGCTTGGTTCGCAAGCAGACAACATTGAGCAAGATATTGATAGGGACAAGGAATAGGTCTTCTACCACAAGGACTCCTCATAGACCACAAAGACCCAAGAAAATTGTTAAATCGATCTGGGTAAAGAAAGGAAGTACTGTTGGATCCCAAGCAGTACTTCCACAAACTGTCAAAAAGAGTGCAATGATAAATCCAAAACAAACATGGAAAGAGTCTAATGCTTTGAAATTGTTTGTACAGGGCAATCCAGAAGAGGATCTCAAGGACTATGCTATCATTGACAGTGGATGCTCTGGAAGTATGACAGGAGACAAGGACAAGTTGTCTGATTTTAAAGAGTTCAAAGGTGGTTATGTGGCCTTTGGAAACGACTCTAAAGGTGGAAGAATCTCAGGAAAAGGAACCATTAAGACATCATGCTTAGACTTTGAGAAAGTTAGCTATGTGGAAGAGCTCAAGTTTAATCTTTTATCTGTTTCTCAAATCTGTGATAAGAAGCACAATGTTCTCTTCACAGATAAAGAATGTCTTATCCTATCTCCAAAATTCAAGTTTGTTGATGAAGATTTGGTAATTCTTAGAGCTCCTAGAAAGAATGATGTCTACAGCTTGGATCTAAAGAATATTATTCCCTCTGGTGGAATCACTTGTTTGGTTGCAAAGGCAACAGAGGATGAAGCTGTCCTATGGCACAGAAGACTGGGGCATGTCAACTTCAAAAATATCAACAAGTTGGTTAAAGGCAATCTGGTTAGGGGTTTACCTTCAAAGACATTCAAGCTTGATCACTCTTGTGTGGCATGTAGAAAGGGTAAACAGCACAGGGCATCTTGCAAGAAGATTGAGGAAAGAACTGTCAGAGAACCTCTTGAATTGCTCCACATGGACTTATTTGGACCTGTTTCAGTAGAGAGTATAAACAAGAAAAAGTACTGCTTGGTGGTCACTGATGACTGCAGCAAATTCAGTTGGGTGTTTTTCTTGGCCTACAAGGATGAAACATATGATATGCTTCATGATTTGATTGTGGGTTTGGAAAACAGGCTAAGACATAAAGTGAAGACCATCAGGTGTGATCATGGAACAGAGTTCAAGAATCAACTTATGAATGAGTTTTGTGCCAAGAAAGGAATCAAGAGAGAATATAGCATTGCCAGGACTCCACAGCAAAATGGTGTTGCAGAAAGAAAGAATAGGACTCTTATTGAAGCTGCTAGAACTATGTTAGCAGACTCCCTTCTACCTATTCAATTTTGGGCTGAAGCAGTCAATACTGCTTGTTATGTGCTTAATAGAGTGTTGGTGACTAAACCTCAAATGAAGACTCCTTATGAAATCTTGATGGGAAGATCTCCTAACATCAGTTTCATGAGACCTTTTGGATGCTCTCTGACTATACTTAATACTCTGGATCATTTGGGTAAGTTTGATGGCAAGTCAGAAGAAGGATATCTGTTGGGATACTCTACTAACAGCAAAGGGTTTAGAGTCTATAACAGGGTCACAAGAAAGGTTCAAGATTGTCTTCATGTAAACTTTCTTGAGAATCAGGAGAATCAAAAGGGAAAAGGTCCTGATTGGATGTTTGATCTTGACCTTTTAACTCCATCCATGAATTACATTCCTGTCAGGAAAGAAAACTATGCTGATTCAAAAGAACAAGGAATAACTTGTGATGATGCTGAAGATTTAGATGACCAGCAATTCATTGTTCATACCACTCAGCCTATGCCTCCAGAGGAACGTACTGCTGCAAAAGAAGTTAAATTGTCCTCTGAAGATCAAGCTTTACATGATGAGCTTGTAAGTTTGATGCATCAAGAATCTCTTGCCAAAGCTCATAATGATGATCAAAGGATTGCTTTTGAAGAGGAAAAGAGGAGAATATCTATTGCAAAGGGAAAAGAACATGTTGACAGTACTTTCACTCTAAGTACTGCTAATACACCTCCTCAAAGTACTGGCAATACACCTACAGATTCTGATGATGATACTCCAACAGATGGTGTTTTCTCTACAAACTCTTTTGATGCTGAGGAAGGCGGAGTAGCTGACTACAACAACTTGGATTCTACCATTGATGTTCCCTCTACTCCCACACTTAGAATTCATAAGATTCATCCTCAAAGTCAAATTATTGGCAAAAGTACTGCTGGGGTTCAAACAAGAAGAAAGCTTCAAGACAGTTCTTCAAATCAACATCAAGCATTGCTGTCTTTCATATACAAGCAAAATAGAACTAACCACAAAGATCAGCAAACATGCTTGTTTGCTTGTTTCTTATCTCAAGAGGAACCCAAGAAAGTCTCTCAAGCCTTAGCAGATGAAAGTTGGGTTGAAGCGATGCAAGAAGAACTGCTTCAATTCAAGCTACAAGAGGTATGGGTGTTATGTGACCTACCAGAAGGCAAACCTCAAGCATTGCTGTCATTTATAAACAAGCAAAAACAAACTAACACAAGATCAGCAGACATGAGCTTGTTTGCTTGTTTCTTATCTCAAGAGGAACCCAAGAAAGTCTCTCAACTTTATGCAGAATTACAGTTGGGTTGAAGTGATGCAAGAGAGAAACTGCATCAATTCAAGCCTACAAAATGTAAGGGTGATTCTACAACCATTGGTGAGACGAAGCAACAATGATGATGGATTTCTGAAAGAATCAAGAAGATTGGGAATTATAAGATGGGGAGGACTTAAGAATCTTTGGGAGTAACATACATAAGAGTTAGAGGATGGTACAATGCTTCATAAGCTGACATAAAGAAGATAACCACTATCGAAGAGAGCTGATGAACAGGATGCTAATCATGGTCTGGAATTGAAGGCATGAGAGTGAAATAGCTATCACATTGATACATCTATTTATTTTATGGACAACTGAAGATGGTGATTATTCTTAAACAACTGGTATGATTTATCAAAATTTTCTTTGAAAATAACATATCTTGTTTTGATAAAAAGATTTAACTGTGAACAAACATTACCTTATTCAAAGTACTGTTAGTTTAAAACAAACAGTACTTTGTTGAAAGTACTGTATTAAAAAGTTGTTTTTTTGAAATATATATGAAGTTTTGAAGTGTGCTAAAACTTTAAAAGCACAATATTTTTTAAAGTTTTGAGAGTAACACCTGATGTTAGTGCTTGCACTACATGACAAATGGTAATCAATTCACCATGTCTAGCAGACATAAGAATTGACTAGTCCAAATCAAACAGTTTTGGTAAAGACATATCAAATCTGTTGATGGTTGACAATTTACCAAAAATTGTATGGTGCCACACATACACCAAAGTAAATGCACTGTGAATATTGAGGCTACTTCCAGCAAACGGCTTATGAAAAAAAACTCAAATCCATTTAATAGCTTTAATATTTGCTCCAAACATATGTTCTCAACTCACCATGTTTTTATTACTGAGAGGAATTGCTAGCCCTGAGCAAACGGACTACAGTAAAAGACTTATCAAATCCGTTCATGGTTGTAATGACTTACCAAAAGTCATATAGTATTCAACACACTATGATTCATGTTCTGAGTGTTGAAGTGGTTTTCAGTTCACCATGGATTATTACCTTTTCTAGGTACCAAAGAACTGACTAGCCCAAGAGTGAATGGCTACTTGGTAAAGGCTCATAAAAACCATTTATGTTGCTGAGGAAGTCCAGCATGCTGATTGAAGGAAAACAATCAGTTTGATGCAAGACAAAGAATTTTTTGAAGAAGTGTTTATGGTTCAAAACAGAGGGTTTTTCCATTTCACGATACTCAAAACATATTGTATACAAGATACTAGCGTAGGAGGATTATACAGAAATTGAAGACATTTGTATAAATGCTGAACAAAAGATGTCCAACCATCAAGAAACTTGAAGTCAAGCAAGTAGAATTCAAGTTAGGGGAGATTGTTGGAATACAAGTTGAAGAACAAGTACTGCTAAGTTTGAAGTCAAAGTATTGGCCTGCCTATATGAAGAAAAGTCAAAGTACTGTCATTATTAAATGAACTTTAATAGATATTAGTTAAACGGTTACATTAGTAATTATCATGTAATAGTTACATTAGTGATTAGTATTAATTAGTATTGTGTCATACAAGAACTGTACACCTACTAGAGTTAATCCTTACGTTTTATAAAAGGACACTAGGAAGGCATAAGTGGACACAACAACAACACAATAAAACGGCATTAGTTAGAAGTAATAGAGATAAAGTAATGTTATTAGGAAATCTGCAAACATAGGCAGATACAAGGTTGATAAGACAAATCGTTTGTTAGAATCATTGTGAGTGTTTCTTCTTGATACTGTTTAACTAGTTTCCCCGCAAGTTTGATAGTATTACAATCAGTGTTTCATAGTAACTACTAGACTTGGTATTTATTACAAGGAAGTAACTTCCTTATACAGGCTAAAGGCTATTATATTAAGGAATATCAATCCTACCAGTTACTAATCACCCATACTTGAACTCAAGTGTAGGGGAACCCTCCCCTTTATTTGTTAAATAAGGGTAGAGTCAGGCTCGTGACTCGAACAAAAACACGCGCTTTTTGGGAGGCAACCCAATATTTACTTTTCTCGCAATTAGGAGTGTCATGTGTTTTATTCTTTTTCATTTATTCTATCATGTTCGAACTCTATCTTGTAATCATGCTTTGTATTATTTTAACCTCGTCTTAACTTCAATCAAAGGTATTTTGCAAATAATAAGTGTAGGGGAATTTATCCAGTTTTTAGAACCAAGTTCAAATATGTTAAATAAATTGTTTAGATTAATTCGCGTCAGTTTTGGAGCATAGATTGAAGTGCTAAAACCCAGTTTTATGCAGGCCATTTGTACAGGATTAACTTATGGAATACAATTGCAGGAAAATACTTCATCAAAATAACAATTTTTGTTTTCACCAGAACGTGGAGACGTCGTCGACTGATTTACACTCTACTTCGTCACCATGACCCTGGTGACGGGGTCACAAAAAACCCTGGACGGCGTCAAAATCCAAGGTCAGTGAAACACTAAAGTTATTACTTAATTTAAAAATAAAACATGCATAAACATTTAAAATATGTATCTTCTGTTATTACCACACAAAAGACCTAAAGATTTAACAATTCTCTCAACCCTAACTATCGAGTCGAACCCTAAATTCACAATTGTATATATAAATCGCACATTTATGCTTGGTATAGTTTTGTCCTTTGTCTTTGATATCCATGTAAAAATTGATGAAAGAAGCTGGAAGTTCTTAGGAAGTATTCATTAGATGATTCTCAGAAGGACGATTTTAACCAGTTATCGCAGTTTATCTATCTCCTTATTAAGTAACCAGGGAGTACTAGTTTAGTTTTCTCCTCCTATGTTATCTAATCCTATAATCGTTTTAACGGGTACTTTATATACGAACATTAGGGACAGTTTCAACTTAAGTGTATGGGAAGAAATAAGCCTTAGAAACTATTCTTTCATTTGCCATTTGCCTTTTTGTCCTTAAAATGATGGGTAATATATCAAAACATAGCATAAAGTGTATTTTTACCTAAATTTACTTTTTACACACAAACCGATGAAAACCTAGTATTATTAGCGCTTCATGGATTAGGAAATTGATATATACTAGCACAAAAACCCCAATACCACCCCCCACAATGTAAGGTTCCCCCTTAGATATTATACCTTTAGCTTGTTCGAGTTAAGGAGTAAGCAATCATGTGTGTCTATTGTGTCGTTACGGACGTGTATGTGTGGTTTTGTCGCCTTTTCTGGAACATTGGGTAGGGGTTGCGGGTTTAGTATTAATGAGAGGTGGGGTAAGGTGGGTTCCGTAATATAGTAAATTCTAGATATTGGGGGGCATTTGTGATGCACCTAAGACCACACACTAGTAAAATAATTTTTGCTTGATAAGAGCGTTAAGATAACCCATGTTTTAAACCTGTAATTGTTATGATGGTCACATCGATCATATAACTATCCCACACCCTTGCCATGCACTCAATTTTAGTGCAAGATACCCCTAGTACAACCCTCCGAGCCTATCCAAATTTCACGGTTTCTCGTAATTTCTGTTAGAGCCAGACTATTAAAGAAGAGCATTTTGTCACCCTTAAACTAATCAGATACACCCAAATCGACTTAGCCTACTTATATTACCACTTTTAGTACATTATTAGTTGTTTAACCCAAGTTAAATTAATGAGTACATCACGCAACGGATTGCTAAGATTTACTTATCATTGTAAAATATACTATTATGGGACGATTGGGATCATGGTAGTATTTATTTCATGGAAGAATAGGGAAGAAAAGTTAAGTCAATACCCCCATATGTTTGTTAAATGATCTCCATGTTATTTGATCCACCTCAATCGGTCATAGTTTAGATTGTATAAATATCGAGCATGTAAAAGCTCAAGTGATAGGGCATCTATTATAAACCCCATGTGATGTTTATGTTCTAAAAAAAATAGAAAAGAAAAATAGAAAGAGATTGATGTAGAGATGTATAGAGTTTGGTATATCTTCATCCGAGTCTTGCTTAACAACCAAACCACGTGTGCTCGTGTAAAGAATTTAGCTAACCCTTTCCACTCCAAATCCACTCCCAAAGCCACCCAAATGAATCCCATCCGTTTCCCGTCCCATTATATGTTATCCTTACACCTACACCCCACACCCCTTTATAAAAACCTCTTGAAGATAGTAAATGAATAATATTTGCGCTAGTGGTGAGAGGTTTGATCCTTTACCAAGCCTAAGAGGTAATTTAAATGCTAAGACAATAAAAGAGTGTTAGATTTTCCGTTTCCCCCATATGTTTAAATTTAGTATACAACCGAGTTGAAAGAGAGAATCCCAAAACACTTATGTGAGGTGCTAGTAAACACATTCCATGCTTTTAATTACGAGGGTCTAGGAGTTTTGTGTTGTAAAATATGTTTAAAGCGGTAGGGTAAAAAGACCTCTTATAATGTTAATGTCTAGGTAGAAAAGCAATTTGCTTTGAGGACAAGCAAATCCCAATGTAGGGTATTTGATGATGTGTCATATTAACACTTTTTTAGGTCGTTTAAAACCCCCTAAATATCCATGCTTTGTGCCCAAAATAGTACTTAATCGAATCTTATTTCAGGTATTTCTCATTTGGAAGCATTTGGAAGCGCGAGGAGGCGCGTCGGCGTGACTCGGGCTCATATTGGAGAAGACACACAAACAAGACTTAAACCTAACGGACCTACACCACATATGATCAAGATTTTCTCTCTACAGTGACAAAGACTACTCACAAATACAACGAGAGCCATCACCACGAAGATCAAGACGTGCGTCAAGATATCCTTGACGGCGTAAGAGCATACGACCCAACCCATTATCTAGAATATTCTCTTTCATGACGGCGTCACGATTAAAACGCGATACCATCACAACGATTTTCCTATATATACAAACCCGAATTTAGGGTTTTGAGTGTGTAACTTTAGAATAAGAAAAGGACACACACAATCCTAGTTTTCTTTTACAGCAGCTGTTACACAGACGAATTTAGGCCAAAAAACCCTCTTTATACTTCCTCCAACTCATGTTTTTAATTAATATAAGGATTTATTTAATCATTCAATATGTCTATTGTAATTATGATCTATCAACGTGCCCTCCTGGACGACGAATAAGGATAAAGCTTATCTTTAATCTTAGCTTGGTTAAACATACTATTGTGTTTATTTACTGAATTGTTAATGAAACCTAGAGTGTAGATCCTTAGTGGATGTTGCTCTTGTGGATGGATGGCATGTATAGGCTCTAGAAAACCGAGCTTTTGTCTGTATCGCAGTTTGATATGTCTAGGAAAACATGATAGTGTGTCGAAAGGATAACATCGAGTTAACATCATCATACTACCATGCCCACTTAATAAGGATATGATACACTTTAAATAAATGCACATGCCACTAGTGTACACCTTAGGGGCCCTGTAATAGTCTACATACTACATAAACGAGTGTCGTTGCCATGGGAATACTAAGTAGATGGCGGGTCATTGTAATTCGTGTCATAGACTTAGGAAATAGTTACAGACAATTCATCACAAGGGGTGACAAAGGCAACAACACTAGGAGAAGCAATCTACAGAGTAATACATGATTAAATAAACACAGTCTTTTATCTTACACAGTTATCACCCAGTAGCCGTAGAACACACATTTAGTTTAATAGCTAATAACCAACCACCACTCCCAATTATATGATTTACTTGCTTTCCATAAAATATCAAAAACCACAAAATAATCTCCTTCGACCCTTAGAGTCTGTTAGACCTGATCAACGCCTTCCCCAACCTATTCCTCAAGTAACGATAACAACCCCCGAGTCTTGCCTAATACTACTACTGGGTTTGTGGTGGGACAATAGTTATGTGCTACAGCCTAGGGAGTATGTAAAACATCTATAGAAGTCCCTACGACGACCAGCATCAACAGTTTTAAGTGAGTGAAAACTGATCCCTTTTTTGTGGAGGATTACGTGACTTATGATGAATTATCTAGCATAAGTACTTTTATATATTCATTTCTCAGAGTAAAAATTGGTGGAAATCTTTTTATTGATTATTCTAACGAGGTCCTTACTTAGGCAAGTAGAAAGTCAAGTGAGGGATATTATGATGACAGCAAATACACACACACACCAACTTTTTAGGGTCAAAATCCGTATGAAAATGCTTGCAAATATCTTATAAATACCTAAATCTCTCTATGTACTTAACACACTAATATTGTTGTTTTTTAAGACACACACACACAGCAACGCACCTTAAAGCAAGAAACACGAGAATTAGACAAAATATCAAGATAAACAAGGCACTGGAGTTTAGTGACGTGATTAATGGATCGCCGCAGGCGAAAGAATAATAGGGGTGGGAGGGGGGGAGAGGGTGGGGGGAGGTGGGGGGTCTATCCACTTATGATTTTGAGTTACTATGAAAAAGGGTCGTTAAAGAGTTATGTGAAGTGCAGCATAAAGCCTTAAGAAAAGAAATGCTCCTGAGATATCTCGGGAAATGTGCTCTAGTATTTTAACCATAACTTCTTCATACTAACTCCTTTGAAGTCGATTCAAGCGGCCATGGAAAGAGGAAAGTGATATCTACAACTTTCGTGTTTTGGGTTAAAGCCGGATCACAACTGAAGAGCCACAATTTTGCTATAACTACAATGTTGCTGAAGAGATTACGCCATAAACACTTCTGTTACGCCATAACCACTTATGTTACGCCATAACCACTTATGTTACGCCATAACCACTTACGTTACGCCATAACCACTTCAGTTACGCCATAAACACTTATGTTACGCCGTAAACCTTCCATTTGGTTACGCCGTAAAGTCCATTTTGCCTATATTTTGGAAAGTCTACATCAGCAAGGTTACGGCGTAAACCAACGAATCAGTTACGCCGTAAACCATCAGAAATCTATAAATAGGGGCCGAATTCAGCCTCATTTGGCATCCTTTCTTCCTCCCATCAGAGGGGACGACTGGAACATCACTCCAAGTCATTTTCCAGCAATCACCAGCCATCCTAGAAGAGAGAAGCCGGTCCCGATCATCATCAGCATACTAGTTTGGTTCGATTATCATGTTTTCATTACTTTCATTAATTGACAGTGATATTGATTGTATGGGGCGATACCATTTCGGCTAAGCCTTTCTTATTAATTACTTAAGATTCATTTATCTCATTGTTAATTTTGGTATCCAGTTTGGTTAGATTACATTTGAATCCATAAGATTGCAAATATTGATGCTCGCTTAACATGACCAGTGGGACAAAGTCCGCAGTTGCTATGAACTATAGTACATGGATTGTCACAAGGGATAAGGAGGGGGGGTGAAGGGATTTGATAACCATGGGGGGGGGGGGGGGGGGGGTGGGTTTGCGATTCTGACTTTCCCAAGTGGGTGAGGGGGTAGAGAATCCAGTTGAGAGGGGGGAGTGCAGTGTGAAGGATTAGGGATGGTAGGTGGGGAGAGGGTGGGAGAGGGGTGTGAGGGGGTTATTACAGATATCTGTCGCCATTGAAAAAAGTTATTAATTGATGGGTGTAGAGGAGATATTAGTTGTATTGGTGTAGTATAATAAAGAATTGATGTTGGGTTTGGGAGGTATTGGGGGTGGGTGGGGTTGGTTTTTGGTAATGGATTTTACGCAAAAATTTATGTTTTATCCCTTATAATGGATTAAACATTATTTTCTTTTGTTGTGTTAATGATGGATGTTTATTGCATAAACTATATATATGTGTGTATATGTAGTTGTCATATATATATTTTCTTGTCTACTAACTTTGTTTTATAGCACGCATCCATAGCTCAATTCCTTGGTGCCCCAAGCAAGGGGGAGCATACACCAAGGGGGAGCACTTGCAATTTAGTCATTATTTTTTACTTTGCATTCGTAACTAAGTGACTCAGCATTCGTCAAAACAAGACTGGCAAGGACTGCCTCTACAACACTTTTTGCTTTGACAAAATGAGGGAGAACAAATATAAACTCATCTACTAAATACTTATTTAGTAACTTTTTAATAAGCATGAGTTTATATTTTGTCATCATCAAAAAAGGGGAGATTTTTAATACAAATATTCGCGCAAAAACGATATTTATATTTAATGATCTTCATGTTTTGATAATAACAAATATAATGGCATACTACGTAAAAGTTTACGTAAACAAGTTATTTATTCGAAAGTTTACTTGACAACGACAAACCACTTAAGGTATGAATATGGCATTATTAAACATAGTTAATGATCAAAGAAAAATATTATCATTTGCATAAACCTTTTCTAATCAAATGATTTAAGTAAACACATGATTAATTATAAGATAGTTCTATTAATCATGTAAGGCAAAATAAGATTAACCATAAGTGAAAACAATCTTTCCAAATCTTCTCAAATCTATAAAAATCTTTCCTTATTGGTGATAAGAAATATTTTATTCTAGAAGAATCTAATAAACTAATTTTATTAAGTACACAACAATATCTTGTATAGATTTGGGGTTAATCACAAAATGACAAATCATGTCCCAGCTCCATCCACAGATTCACCTAATACACAAGACGGATCCAGTATATGGTGGATCCGTGAGTCGCACGGACCAGCTATTTGGGACAAATTTGAATTTCAAAAACTTGCCTATAAATAGCAACCTTAAGCTTTCATTTTAAACAACTCTTAACACATATTTTTCACATACATATTTTATCTTTTATATTCTTTGATCATTATATGAAGATTATTGTAATTTCACACACACTTAGTAACTTAGAGAGAGAAAGCTAGAGAGAGAGTGAATGGGAGAATACACTAAAAACACACATAAGAAATGAGAGAAATGCATTCAACCAACACCCTCTCTATGTGTGGAGAGTGTTTATATACTTACATAGATGGGCCGGGCCGGGCTTTCTATGGCTTTCTATAAGTCGGCCCGGTTAGATTACTTAGATATTACATAATATTAACTAACTATTACTAAGACTCGTGAGATCGATAATGATTGTCACTTCACTAAAAACTGAATTCCTAACAATCTCCCCCTAAAGGACGATCGTTGAGATCTCATAAATGATCAACACTTTCTGTGTTCCTAACAATCTCCCCCTAAGGGGTGATCATAGAGATCTCTCATTGTGACCTTGATCATTAATTATTGAAGCTTCTTGTCTTGATCTTGAGTCCTTTTTGTGTAATAGTTTATCTTTTGTCTTGCATCTTTGTGTAGTGGTTTTTGATCATTATGCTTGAGCTTGTTTCTTCATGCTTGATGGTCTTGTGATCTTGAGCCTTTATTACTTGATTTTGAGCTTCTTGAGATCATAAATCTTGCATAATCATTTGATTATCTTGTAATTCTTTGCCTTCTTATGATCTTGTGACTTTGGACCAACATGATCATTCTTGGTATTATCTTGAAAGCTCGCTAACAATCTTTTCAAATAGACTTTGATTTGATAACTTGATGTCTTCAAGGAAAATGTTGATTATTAGAGTAGCGGAAGACTTTGTAACTTGAGCTTTCTTGAATACTTGAAACTTTACTTCTTTGAGTATGAGCATGTGTGATGTAGCGTAATAAACGGGATAACTAATTGAATCTGTTGATTCTACCAATACCCAGAAACAATTCTTCTAATTATCGTTGATTCGAAAGAAATACCGATAGTTAGGCAAAATTCTTGACAAAACTGCCAAAAATAAACTTTTCATATATTTTGGAACTGAATAGCTAGATGCATAGCACAATAGTTAAATAGGAAAATGAAACTGAAACGGGCCCTAAAAGACAAACGGGCCGAAAGTTATGCCAAAAACAAAAGTTCCAAATTCTCAAAAAAACACGAAAATGTAAATAACTCCTAAAATATAATGATTTAAGGCTCGAAACTTCCGTAAAGGGTCTTTCTTCACACGATCGTGGGCCTCCAGAAATAAAATGGCCCGTTCTTCAATACTTGGGCCTGCATCAATGTGGCTGTAAATTCGATTTGCTATGGACTAGATGTTGCTGCCATCGGGTAACCTGCATGTTTAGGTTAGTAATAAGCATAGATATGGACGATATTGTCTTTTTCACTTCGTCGAATATGGTTGCAATAACCACGGTTCCCCGTTGATCAGTATAAATACTACCTGTGATCAGGTAGAATTCCGAAGAATCTCCTTGACAGGGTTTCGCAGCTGTACTAGCCGTTCTCATTACCGGAGTGTCTCAAAGCATACAACACGGTATAAGTGAACCGGAACTCACCGATTGAATAGAAAAATCGATTTGAAAATCAATCGACGTGTCACTTGCTAAATAATTTTTGTGATACATCGAGAGTGTTAATCATATCAAAAGTTCATCATCAATCGTCAATTTATATACTAGAACAAGTTTGATTCATTAAGAATCGCACTGGTATTCGCTAATTTATACATATATTTTACCATGAAAAATAACCCCAAAAGACCAAAAACATAATAAAAATTGCAAATATATGTTGTTTTTGTGTTTGTGTATGTGCAGGTACGAATATTTAAGAAATGGACAAAAAAATAAAGACAAACCGGACAAAGTCGAGCACGAGATTAAAAAGAGTGCGAGAAAACAGACTTCGACGATGCCCTCGAGTTTATTGGCCGCCCGTGAACTCATTTTATGGGCCGGGCCAGCCCATGTTATTTAAAGCCCAAATTTTGGTCCATTTGCAATATGTTAAGCCATTACTTGAACAGCAATTGAAATATGAATTGGTGAAGAAAAAGGACATCAACGTGACACAAGAAATAATTCAATCGAAGCCCACGTGAATCTCCACTTCATTTCTTGTGTCGAATACATCAATACCATGGCAAGGAATAGAAATCTTTCAAATGCAAATGAAATTTTAATTCAACAGTCCATGTTGACTGCGTCCAAATGAAGCATATAAAAAGTCTACGTGTCCCTCACATAACGGTGGATCTATCTTTACAAAATTGGCGATCCGAGAGAGCACACACAGAAGCAAATGATTGGCTATTAATTAATCAATGATGAGAATTGAAGGGATCTAGAATTTACCATTTCACCCACCTCAACTTGTTATAAAAGAACCCACACTCTCATTTGACCGGGGATAGATTTTAGGATAGTATTACTTTTTTTTTTAAAGTTCTCCTCTAGTTTATTGTCCAGCATATTTTTTAATGTCTTTTAGCTTATTTCAAATCTTGTAATCACTTTTTATTAAGCTTTTGTTATTGAATCTTTTTAGTTTATTGAGTTTATTTTGTAAAAGAGATTGTGTCTTATTGATAAGAAATGAAGATGTGTGTTGTTTGGCTTATCATCGTGGCTTATTCTTTTCTTTCCTATTTTTTTTAGCTTTTCGAAATAAGTTTTTCTTCAAACTTATTTTCTATGCTTACTTACCAGCTTATTTAGAAATAAGTTTGAATCCAAAGAAGTTATATCAAAGTTTATTCGATTCATATTTTTTTTTTCTTTAAAAAAAAAAAAAAAAAAAAAAAAACTTTGTCTCAAATAAGTTTTAAAATAGCTTTTGTTTGGGGTAGTGCTTATCTCGTATGATAAAAAGTTTTTTTTTTATTATAGCTTTTTACTCGTGGTTTATTTAGATTAGTAAATTTAGTTTGAGCTTATATAGTTCGCAAAATGTTATTTGGTTGATAAGGATGCGATTAAATTTTCTAGTGCTAATTTTGAATATGGTATCGGTTAGCGCTTATATTTCATTTAGGTAGTTAGATCCTATTTAAATATTAGTCTCTATTGCTTATTTTTGGTGATCTTATGATTGATGTTGCTTTTTCAGTTTAGTCAAATTAGTATTGGTTAGCTTATTAAAATTGCATGTTGGATTTGTTATACTAGTGCTTAATTTCCATAAGCAGTGCGTTTGGTTTTAAGAATTAAATTTGGGCCACGTAATTTGATTATCAAATGGGCTTTTATTTTTGTTGGCTTGGGCCTCGATAGATAAAATAACTAAATTTGGTTTTCGTTTGGATATTGGGCCTACGTTTGGCTTGCTTAATTCAGTTAGGATTGCAAATGTATTATGTGATAGAAACTGTTAACAGTTTATTGTTCTATTTTTTTAGTGTTGCTTTTTGGGACCGGTCAACTCATGAGGCGTGGAGCTTAAGGGTTTATTTAGCTAGACCGACTTTAATTAGTTGTTTTAGTTAAATAAATCGGGTGGTATTCGTTTTAATTGCGGCTCTCCAATTCGGTTCATTTTCTATTCATTTTTCAATTAATTAGTGTAGTTTTATTTTATTGTTTTATTTTATGTTTGCCTATTTGATTTATGCCATGTTTAGAGTAGCTTTATTTTTAAAATGTTTAGTTTTTAATTCATTCATATTCTCCTGGGTTAGGATAGGAAGGTTTTATAGTCAGAGTTGTAGAAGTAGTTCCTCTTCCATCTTATATGAG
Organism: Tanacetum coccineum; assembly: GCA_026074375.1. Classification (NCBI taxonomy): domain Eukaryota; kingdom Viridiplantae; phylum Streptophyta; class Magnoliopsida; order Asterales; family Asteraceae; genus Tanacetum; species Tanacetum coccineum. Next base: position 21,448 of record BQNB010027908.1, read on the forward strand.
TATTAGATCTGGTATGTGTTGTTGGTTTCTTCTTATTCAAAGCTTCACAACAAGCTCTGATACCACTTGTTGATCCTAATGAACAGATCTTAAACTCCTTAGCTTGATGTAAGGTTTAGTATCCTTGGATAAATCCAAAGGTACTAAGACTGAAACTTTGAGTGTATGATATAAACTATGCGGAATCTAGTTTATATATAACACCTCGTATTTTAGGTCATTGTATGACATTATGAAATTCACAATTTATTTTTAGGGTTTTACGCGTTTGCTCTTAAACCGTAAACGTTAAGTTAAATCGCGTAAACTGAAAATGATCATACAATGTAAACGGGCATTAAATGAATTAAATGTTAGCATTCAAGCAAGTGTTATTATGATTATTATGAGGATAATTAATAACCTTTGTTCTATCTTATTTTTATCGGCTCCGTAAAATGCTTTACGGTTTTATAAAAAAATACGTTTAGGCATACCGAGTTCTAAAATAACTACGCCTAACACGAATACCCACGATTAACCCAATATCAAATAATAAATATAAATCACATATATATACATAATGCCGAAAATTCTGAGGATGAGACCAAGAGGTTTAAACTTGTAAATAATATCTTAGTTATTTAGTTAAAAAGTACTCTTACACCTTTTATCAACTTGTCATGTTAACTTAACCTAGGGTTAGAAAGTAACCATGGTTAAGTTAGCAAGATATTTTTACTATAAATAGGCATGCATGCATGAGTAAAGTTGCATACTCTTTACACTTAACATAAAAATTCATTTTCTTCTCTCTTTTACACTCTCAATACCCACGGCAAATTTGGCCACCAAATCAAAAATCCACACTTTGATTTTCTAAGTTTATACAACCCTTTACACAACATAATAAGGTATCTAGGTGTTGCAAGCTTTGGTTCATCATTTGCAAGTAATAAGAAGAAAAAGGAAAGATTAGGGTTTTGGAAACCTAATCTAGGGTTATAAGCTTGAAAGCTTGATTTTGAATCTAAACACGGGTTTAGAACTTATATCTCATCTCTTACATCATTACTAAGGTTTTCTTAAATCCTTTATACTTTTATTTCTTCCACTATAAAATGCCCTTATAAGTTGACACTATGATTAAGTCTAAGTGGGTCAAAACGAGGCTTAAAGTCGACCCAACAAGGCAGTTTTCATACACATAAAATAACAGATTTGTAAGTCTATTTCTCGCTTCGTTATGAAGCGTTAAAAGCTCAAATTTTGCATGAACGCTACTCCTATACTACATTAACGAATGATAAATTCAAAAATTTCATTGGTCAAGTTTCTATACGGGTTTCTCAATGAACCCGTATACATAAGAAGGTTTACTAAAAAGAAAATGTTTTGCTTTTAAACTTGTAATTCGGCTAACCATGATTAAGTATATATGTTTCGTTACAAAAAGGCCTAATAAACTAATTAATACATAAAACAAGTTTTAAACACATTTTAGAAATAAATATCTTAGGGGCTGTTTTGTAAATTAAAATTTACATATATGTTTTATGATTTTATAAAATACTACATGTCACAAGGATCGATGGGTCATAAAGAACTCGAAAAACCGATTAATAACGAAGAAGATACGCCATTTACAAGTTTAAGATAGTTAATACTTTTATAAAACAATTTTTATAAAAAGTACTATTCACCACAGAAACTTATACTTTATAAACATCCATAATATGATAAAACTTTCAATTACGAGAACGTGCTCGAAAGAATCGCTAAAAACGGAGCTATAACGAATAAGATACGACAAAAACGGGTTTTTCGTAATTAAAAGTATAAAAACGATAAACGAGCTGTTGTGAACAGTAAAATTACTATTCATCGCAGAATATCAAAAACTTGAAAATGTAATATTTTGATCACTCGTCTTACTACGAAGACGTGGACGTAAGAAACGCGAGCAACGGGCTTAAAACGACCAAATTAGGTCATTTTTACGAAAAGTATATTTATAAACGTTTTCACTTTATAAATATTATTTTACTAAAACGATTAGTCGGTGATTATGCTATATAGAATATTGAGTGGTTATCAAAGTGCTATAATACTAGGGAGTTTCATATGAGGCCTCTTCGGATGGCGTATCGACGAGTTGTTGGATTTACGATTTAAAGTGTCCTAACTCCTCGTACGTCATGTCATGACCTCTTTAATTATGATAGCCCGAACGATAGTACGATGTAACAACTATAAGATTATATTCAATGTTATTAATATAAGTACTCGGTACTTATACGACCTATATTTAATTAGGTTGCATTCGGGAATAATCGTGAAGCATTCCCACACTTGATATAAATTATCAGATCACTCACTTGAGGTGAGTTCATAGCCCCACACTTTTTACAGTTTTACTGATTTACTATTATCTGGGGTGGAATTTTATTTTGATACTTATTAATTCCAAAAATAAAGCGTAACGGTTAAGAACGCAACAATTAGCTCCTGGCCCTTTTCAAAAGATCAAATGTCATCAAGAATAAAGTCCACATCGAGGCAACCAAAATTTGGCTTTTATTAGGTTACTTAAGCAAGGCACCATTCATGATCAGATTGTGACCTCGATACTCAATGTTAGGACGAAACAAAATTTATCTTAATAAACTAGGACCTATTGGCTCTAATTTATCTTTTATAACTTTTGTGTGTCGGGGTCGTTAATTGGGTCAAAAAGGGGTCGAAAGATGGGTGTAGCTCGTAGGCATACCTGGCCTATTGCACACCAGGTGTTCGACAGATTGTCGACACCTATGACGAACACCCAAATGCACACGCGTTTTGTGAGCAGGTTGTTCAACGAAAAAGGGTAATTTTTATTCTATCTTAAAGTTGATACTTCAGGCTTTGTTTATCATCATTTGGTTCGTCATTTCAGTTAGTAAAATCGACACAATAATTCAAAGAAAAGGTTTCGCTGATCATTTACAAGGCAGTGGGAAAAAGTGGCAGTTTTTACGCCCTACTTTGAGACCTTCTAACTTCTTATCTACTTGACGAAAATTAGTGATTCCAGGGGCAAAATAACTATTATATGTCCTATTTATGAAAATAATTATGTTTCGTTTTTTATGCTTAACGTCTAGAGGTCGAATAGTGTACATAAAATTATGGGTGTGGGCTGCGTTTTATACCAACAATTCATATGCGTTTTTTCTTTTTATCTAACCCATGCGTCTAAGCTACTAATGGGTTGAGTTCTACACTTAATACCTTAGCATAAACATGGCTCATTCCTTATCAATCACCTTACAAATTTTATAAAGGTTTTACTAGTTTATTTGATGTATATCAGATAGTAAACCAAATTGTTTTGCTTTTAAGGTTTTTCAAGCACACAACTAGCAACACATAAATTGCATATATAAGTGATAATTAACAAAAGGATTGCTCACAAAGCTCTAGGACGAACGCTATTAGACTTGTCCCAACAAAAGAGATGAATGCACGAAGGACTTGACCCAACGAAAAGAAAACCCTAAATCGCTTAAAAGCCCTACGTGATCCAAACCAACTAAACCAATTGTTCCGCCTGGTTTGTTTCCCACTGACGAAGCTGAAACACCACGAAAATACTACCCACTTGTTTGTGGTTCTACCAGATATGGGGGTCAAAAGGTGTCGAGTTTTGGGCTAGGGTTTTTAGGGTTTTATAGAAGAAGTAATGGTGTGATAAGTGTGTGGTATGTGAGTCGAAAACAAGGTTAGGAAGACAAGGAAAACCAAAGCAATGAGAGTATGGTGATAACTGGATTGAGTTGTTTCCGTGTTTTCAAAGAAGTATGCATGGTCTTCTTATACTCACAAAGGATGCAGGCATAGTCTTTCAATAAGAAATCACGTTTTAATGTTAATCCCATTATGGTAAAGGATATTTGGGTTTCTTCATAGTCAAAGCATAGTGAATTAAAGTGGTATACTGTTTGGATGCGTGGAAGCAAAACCAAGAGAAAGGAGCAGCCTAGTTCAACACGTGAGTTTGAGGGTTTTTATAAAAGAACTTGAGCTTTTATCCAATGGGTAGAAGAGGAAAAAAAGGAGATGGGTTTGTGATTATTTCTTCTAGTTTGCAATATTCGGTTTTGACATGTTGGAACAAGGATATATACGGCTTCTTGCTAGATTGTAGGGAAATATTTTAGTTTTCATATTAGGTTCATGGTTTAAGACTTTTATTGTATGTATTATTTGAGAAATAAGGAAGAAACATAAGTCTTGATTTACTTATTGAAATTAAATACTAAGTGGTGGTGAGAAAAAAAAGATATAGAGTGTATTTGTTTGAGGTTACTAAGTTGTAGGGAGATCGATAACTAATTCTCTAGTGAGACGTATTACTAGTCCTTTCATTAAAATTTTTGGTTAAATTTACTCATTAGATTTTTAACTAGACGATTTAAATCAAGAGTAAATATGCAAAACCCTATAAAAAAGGGAAAATGAATAATTGAAATCGTAATGAGACCTGAAAACACGGGGTGTTATAGTCTCCCCCCGTTAAATGAGCCTTGTCCTCAAGGCTTAAGGCGTGACACTTGAAGACGGTGCGGTCTTGGCGAAAAGATGCGGGTATTTCTGCTTGAATTGATCCTCTCGTTCCCAGGTAAACTCAGGACCTCGTTTAGAGTTCCATCTAACCATAATGATGGGAATGCGACTCCTCTTCAATTGTTTGATTTCACGATCCATAACTTCCACTGGCTCTTCCACAAAATGGAGTTTGTCATCAACACGTAGTTCTTCCAACGGAATCACAAGTGATTCATCGGACAGACACTTCTTCAGATTTGATACGTGAAACGTGTCGGCTTAATTGTTGTGGTAGCTCAAGTTTATAGGCAACAGTTCCGACTCTCTCGACCACCTTGAAAGGGCCGACATACCAAGGGTTTAACTTCCCCCGTTTGCCAAAACGCACAACTCCTTTCCAAGGTGAGACTTTTAGCATGACCCGGTCACCAACTTGGAACACCATTGGTTTACGTCTAATGTTTTCATAGCTCTTCTGTCGGTCAAGAGCGGCTTGGATTCTGCTTTTGATTTGGATGATTTTCTCGGTGGTTTCATGAATTATTGCAGGACCAGTAAGCTGAGCATCTCCAACTTCTGCCCAACATACAGGTGATCGACACTTTCGTCCATACAGTGCCTCAAATGGTGCAGCCTTTATGCTGGTATGGTAACTGTTGTTGTAAGAGAATTCCACTAACGGTAAATGTCTCTGAGATTTATTTTATACGCATACAATTCCCCACCGGTACCCTGTCTCCTTCACTTATCTTCCACACACGTACTAACACGCAAGCTATAACAATGTCTTCCAAAGTTTGGATAAGTTCTTTCACTTCTTGACCATGCATTTCGGGATGATAGGCGTCCTCCTGTCCAATCGGGTTTCCTAGCAAGCCTTATTAAGATCTTGCCAAATAATTGACTTTAAATCGAAGCTCATCACTGATCAGGTTAGATAATAGAAACAGGCACACCATGACGGTAGACTACATCCTACATGTACATGCTATCATATAACCCCCATCTCCAAGCGGCATCCATTCCTCTTTCGGTAACGAAGAGTAGATGCGCATTTTTAGATAAAGACATCAAACGCTTCCCCACTACCCAACATGGTGTATAACCTGGGTTGCCGTCTGGTGGACGTTACGTGCCGAACATCCATAGATGATTTTTCTCTCCAACTTCACATTCAAAGGACATCTCTGGTTTGACGTTTTGTAACATCCGCATTTTCGCACATTTTAAATGACTATTTTACCTCTTGTTGACTATTTGGTCTGACTTGACTTTTGACCTTTTGGTCTTTTGACTGTACACGAATAAAATTGCTGAATTTACCTTTTTATATTGTCTCGGTAACCACACTATATTCTACTTAGAATCAAATATTATATAAGTAAGAAAAGACAATTTATTATTACATCTCATCAGTACCAAGGTCTTATATCTTATAAACTTATCTTGTCTTCTGAAAAAACGAACACAAAAGGAGAAATACTGTCTGACTTGAAAACGAAAAAGATATATGTTATTCTTAAGCTGACTTATCAAAAACGACCAACTAAATCACGTTTTCACGACTCGGACTCTAAAACAATTTGATGTAAAACGACATTCCAGACAACTTTTTAATTTTGCCTGAGACCCGAAAACAAGCAGAAAATGACCTAAATACCATCGCAAGATTTTAGAAACAATAAAATAATTAAATTGTATTTAATTAACACTTTTTATAAAATAAAAATATTTAACAAATTAGTCATCATTTTATTCAGTAACGTTGGTTGAAGACACAAATATTCAAGTAAAAGATCATTTTACAGACAAAATTTATCGGAAATATACAAACAAATAATAAACGTTTTAAATAAATTTTATAAAACGTTTATGAAAATTAGTCGAGTGAATACTCGTTTTTATGGGAAAAATTATTTGGAACGCAAAGGCGCAAGTTTCGTGTTTTGAATCGTCCGTTTACTAGTTCAAACGAGTCCCGAACCGATAGTTAACAAAACTATATTAAAAACATACACAATTAACCCTGGACTATTTGAGACTTGACACTTTTCTTATAACTTTTAATATATATATAAAAGTTATATATTTTTCTTTCATTTCATTTCAAACACAACACACACACACATGCATATTCACACTTCTCTATTTCTCTCTCAATTTTTCTGGCGAACTCCCGCATCCGCCGGATTCCGGCCGCCGGCCACCGCCACCGAAAAACTTTTCCGACGAGTTTCTGGCCAAAACCAAAAATGTTTCTCATCACCCGATCTATCCGATCCACCATGTCACGCGCCGCCCCCACCCCCTCGGGCAGCCACAGTTGCGCCGCACTCCACCACCACTCACCTCGTCACCACCACCCCCATTGTCATCCCCACCACCGCAGCCCCATCATCACACCACCATCATCACCCCACGGCAACCACCCACAAGGGTGCGTTGGTTTTTATATTTCGCACCATCAAGGGTGCGTTCGGTTTGAAACAGAACCAACAAAGGGTGCGTTTGATTTCGGCAGCCACCCAACAAAGGGTGTGTTTGGTTTTTCTTGACACGACGTAGGGTGCGTTTGTGTTGTTTTGTCAGCCGAAAGGGTGGCAGCCACCACCATGGGGTGCGGTTGGGTGGCAGCCACCACCGTAGGTTGCGTTTGGTTTACTTAAAAACCCAAAAAGGGTGCGTTTGTTTTATGGCAGCAGCTATAGGCTGCGTTTGGTTGTTAAAACCGCACCAAAGGGGTGCGTTTGGATCTGGGAACATCGAATAAGGGTGGTTTGGTCATATAAAAACAACATTTTAAGGGGGTGTTTTGGTTGGGCAAGATTTCATCATAAGGGTGAGTTTGGGTGTTTGCAGTTTGGCACTAATGGGTGCGTTTGGAGTAGTAGGAAAACCATACTAGGGTGTTTATTTTGGCAGATTTGCCAAACGGGAGTGTTTGGCTTAGCAGTTAACACATACAGGGGTGTTTGGGTGAGCAGGAACGCACTAAGGGTGCGTTTGGTTTAGCAGAAAGGCAACAAGGGTTCGTTTGGTTTATACAATTGACTAATAAATATAACACGAGATTTATAAATTATAAATCGAAACTAAATGGTGGTTAATGGTTAAATAAATGTGATATTCATTACTTTGTTTTAGTTGATATATATAAATATATATAGATATTTAAAACACGCGGGGTTTTGGAAAGTGGAAAAAGCATTAGTTTTTATAAATTGGGAAACTTATATAACCGATAAGGATCATGACGAAATTTATTATAATTTCTATCTTTAGTAATTGGTTTTACTAAACCTCTATTATGTTAGAAACCTGGTAAAATGCAGACTAAGTTATATTTTAAAGATATATTAAATTATAACTGTACAATAACTCGACAACGAATAAGAATTATACTTTTACAAATGAGACAACGATTTTAGCTACGATCCGTCAATATGACGAAAGATTAATTTATAAAATATTATTTTATAAATTCCTGACGAGAAGGTAAAATCATAACTTTTGTAAAAGCTTTACAAACATCGGTTGTTTAATTCATAACTTTAAGACGTGTGTCTACTTTTATGCAAGGACTTTTTATTAATTAAATTGGTGTCGAAATATTTTGTTTCAATTATTTTCTCACGTTCCTTATATAATACCTGTAAAGTATTATATACTTCACATAAATCTTTGGATTGTCTATCTTCGTTATATAATTCACGGTACGAATTATATACTTGTTCATTTTTCATATGTAATATATACGGAAATATATTACACACTTTGCGTTTACTTTCGATTTATTTTATTTAACCAACCACCAAACTATTACAACTTGGGAATCTAAATCTTTATCAACGTGTCGCGTTGACGTAACCATTCATCGAGAAATCCAAATACATTATCCTAGGCTAGTAGGTATTAGCCGATAAGATTAGTTGGAACTTCTTGGTCGAGCTAATCTGGTTTCCATTTGTGTTATGCTTAATATGTGCATTTCTGCCAATCGTTCTGCAGCATCAATGTGAGTTTATAGCCCCCTGTTTTCACTTGTTTTACATATATTTTTGGGGTGAGAACATGCTTGTTTACAAATGCATTTACATGGTTAATTACAAATCGGTTTATATACTCATTTATATATCTCGCGATGAGATACAATACTCAATTATTTATTTAGGGACGAAACACATTGCTTGCTTTTACATGGATACAATTACTTTGAACTTATATCTATTGTCTAAGTAACCGTTAACCCAATATATCTTTGGGAAGAGGCACCCAACATGTCTTTGGGAAGAGGCACCCAGTAGGTCTTTGGGAAGAGGCACCCAGTATATCTTTGGGAAGAGGCACCCACATGGTAACAACACGTAACAACATGAATTGTGGTTAAAGTTTTGGTGTCAAGAACTTAGAGTAATTGTAATCATGGTTTTATATTCACATGGATATTTAGTGTTGTGTAATCATGGTAACAACACGACACATTTATAGGTCGTTCTCTTGTATCTAGCGCTGTGTATTATGAAGTAACTCCCCCGGACACATTTCCGCTGCGACACATTTTTGGGTATATATATATATCAACATGCTTTGAACAATTGGCGGTTCACATCATAACTTACATTTTTGTGACTATTTTGGGGATTAAAATGGTCATGCATACTTCACAACTATTTGCTTTCTAAAAATCATACATATTCTTATTAGAAGGACATTAAGGATTTAAATGGTCATACACACTTGACAGAACCTTGGTTCAACAATTATACTTAAACAAATCTATGAACTCACCAACTTTATGTTGACACTTTTTAAGCATGTTTTTCTTAGATGAATAGATGCTTGGATTATTTGATGTGCACTAGAGTCTAAATTTGACAAGATTTCATTCATGGATTATGATAAGTGTAAAATACACATATCCATTTATACCTAAAATAACCCAAATAAACCCAAAACAGACCAAAAAATGCAAAATAGGCTGTAATTTTTTGTTTTTTGTTGTTGTGCAAGTAACGGATAAGGTAAAAATCTCATAAAACAGCAAAAACGAGCAAGCACGACATACGAGAATCAAAGAGTACAAAGAGCCGAAGCCCTGAAATGTCAGAACCCTAGTCAAAGCCCAATCCAAAGCCCACTTTCTACTCATAACAAACCACAAGGGCCAGTCTTGCAATTCCCGAAAGTTATTTATAACTTGAAAAAGGGAAAAGAAAGAGAAGGACTGAAAGTGCAATTATACTAAAAATCCAACAGTTTTAACTATCAAAAAGTGGCGCCAATCCCTTTTACTATTCATCGTCTCCCCCGTTTTCACCCCTATGGTAAAACAAGGGGCAAATCAAAATTAGAGGGTGATTAAGTCAATTCAAGAGGTCTACATCACAAATGAAGGGACAAATCAGTCTTTATCAAAGGATTCATTAACCTTCTCTCAAGAAGAGCCACGTCAACAATGAAAGAAGCACAAGTTTATGTGGGTTTTATGCTAAAATACTCACAAAACTAGCACAAACGTCACATCAAGGGAATGACACGCTGGCGATCCTTAGATATACACAATTTGATCCAACGACTACAATTGATGATCAAATGATTAAAGAAATGACTGGCCAGGATTAAAAGATTGGAGAGCAAGGCAAGAGGATCTGGAAGCTTCAGCTTGGCACTATAAATAGGCCTCACTTCTCACACACACACAACCTAGCTTTTATCTTTTTCTTATCTAGGTTTTAGTAATTTTTAGTCTAGCAAAAATTTGTATTTTTCTTAAATGTAATTTCCTTTTTCAAGTAATGTAATCAGTTTCTTTAATTAATGAAATTAAGTCTTTAGTGTTTTAAATCTCATTTACTAAGCTCTCTTAATAAGCTAAGTTGTCTCAATAAGCTAATAAGCTCATTTAAAGCTCTTTCAGTCTATAAGCTGAAATAGAGCTTATTAAATTCAGTATTAATCTTATCTAAACCTTAAATCAGTTTAATCTTACATGGACTCTTATTTGATTAAAGCTTTTGGAAGGGACTTAACTGAAGAGAACCCAAGGACTTTATACCCAAGCTTATTAATAAGCCGGGAGCTTGTAGCTACCTTTTTTATTGGTCCCTCTTGTTTTAGCTAGAGAGTTTGGGTAAGTTTCCTCTTTCTTTCCTTAATTCTAGCTTTTAAATAATATATTAGTGCTTTCTCTAATTCCAATTTAAATTGCTTAGTTATAGTTTATATGCTTAATATTGCTTATTTGCTTATTCTCTTGCTTATTAGTGTTTAAATATCTCCTCTAGTGCTTATTAGTTGTTTGTCTTCATCTGTTTTTGCTTAAATAGTTATAGATCATTAGTTACTAATTTCTGTCATAAAAACTCATAAAATCCAAAAATATTAGTGTAATTACTTACTCAGTTGTTTAATCATGATTGCTAAGTTTGTTTTAAGCTATTTTTTATCTGGTATTTAGTATATGTTCATTAGATTTCTCTTAAAAAGTTTTTCTTAAATCTGTCATAGTCTAAAAGGGGTGTTTGGTTCTGTGCACTCTTAATTTGCACTAGCAGTACTAACATAAGTTAGTACTGTTGAACATTTACACTACCAGTACTAACCATAAGTTAGTACTGTTAGTATAAATTTTAGCTTTTCAAATTTAGTAGGATTAAGTTTAGATTTAGTTATAGCTTATTAAGAATTTAGTTTTAGTTTTCTAGCTTATTTCATTGCTTATTACGTTTTCAAAAGTCAAATTACATCAGCAGTACTTTCACTTGAAAGTACTGCTGAACTTTCACACTAGCAGTACTAACCTCAGTTAGTACTGCTGTGTTCTTAGCTTAATTTAAATAAGTAATTTTAGGATCTAGCTTATCAAATTCAGTAGGATTTAAGTTTTAATATAGCTTAATTCATTTTAAGTCTTGATTTGCAATTTCTAGCTTATTTTCTTAGTTTAATTTAGCTGTCAAAAGTCATAAAAAGCCTGAAAATTCCAAAAACAGTAGGAACTTAAGTAGAGTCTAAACTTGTTAAATTAGCTTATAAGTCTAGATTTTATAGCTTATTTAGATGAATAATAAGTAGAATAATAAGTTCTTAAAGTTTTAAAGTCTAGTTTAGCTTATTAAGTTTTCTAGTCTATTTGGAGTTTGAGTTACCTTGCTTATTTCCTGAGTTTGCTTGTTTCATGCTTAAGTTCAGTAGTTCAAAAGCACTTCTAGCTTAGTTTTCCTTGCATTTCTAGATTAAGCACATCATAAGCTTTCTAGATCACTTTTCCTTTTTAGAATTAAGCTTAAATCGAGCAGTTTATAGCTAGTTAAGTAAAGATAAGCTCAAAAGCCTCCTTTCTGAGGTCAGTTTAGAAATAAGCTTTTATTGAGCTTATTTGTGAGTTTCAGCCCAAGTAGCTTTTATTAATTTTGTTCCCACTAGCTTCCTTTACAACTTTGCTTCTTTGAGTTTTTCGTTTTAAGCTCGTTAAAAAATTTGAATGCTTATTGGACTTAATTTGTGATCGGGATAGATTCTCAGGGTAGATAGTGTAACTTTTAAATTTAGTAGTTTACTAAGTCGACCCTCCGAATAGTTGTTAAGTTTCCCCGTTAGTCTCTTAGATCTTTGCACCTTTAGTCCATTAGTTAAGTTGTTAACTAAGCTTAATAGTTTTAATGAGTAATTAGGTTTAATTTTTAATTAGTTTAATTAAACTTTTATAAAAAGATAAAAATTAGGGCTTTTATTTCTAGATTCCAAATCAAATATCTTTGCTTCATTCAAATCAGAATCCGAACCTAAACGTGGTTAAACAAAAACAAAAAAAACAAAACAAATCAAACACAAACAAACAATCAAACAAAACAACACACAAAACACACACATCCAAAACAAAAAACACACAACAAAAAAAAAACCAAAAAACAAACAAACAATCCAACAAAACCACAAACAAAAAACAAAAAACAAAAAAAAAAACAAACAACAAAAAACACAAAAAGCAACATACAAAGAAAACACACCCCAACAAAACTCAAAAAAACAACACAACCAAGCACAACAAACAACAACAAAAAACAACAAAAACACAAAATAAAAAAAAAAAAAAAAAAACAAAAACAAAACACAAACAAAAAACAAACAAAACAAAAAAAAAATCAGAAAAAAAACAACCAACAAACAAACAAAAACACAAAAAAAACCAAAAAAAAAAAAAAACACAAAAAAACCAACAAAACAAAAAAACAAAACAAAAAACAAAACAAAAAAAACAACAAAAAAAACATAAAACACAACAAAAACAAACAAACACAAAAAACACACACAAAAAAACAAAAAAAAAAAAAACAAAACAAAAAACAAAACCAAAAAACAAAACAAAAAAAAAACCAAAAACACAAACACACAAAAAAAAAACCACAACAAAAACAATCAGACAAAAAACAAAAAACAAACAAAACAAAAGAAAAAAAAACAACACAAAAAAAAACCACAACCAAAAAATAAAAAAACCACACAACAAAATCAAAAAACCACAAAACACAAAAAAAAAAAACACAAAAAAAAAAAAAACCACCAAACTAAAAAAAAACAAAAAAACAAAAAAAACACAGAAAAACAAAAAAAAAATATAAAAAACAAAAAAAACACAAAAAAAACACAACATAAAAGCAAAAAAAAAAAAAAAAAAAACAAAACAAAAAACCAACAAAAAATAAACAAAAAAATAAAACACAAAACAAAACAGCACAAAAAACAAAATCAACACAAACAAATCACAACAAACAAAACAAAACAACAAGAAAAAAAACACAAAAACAAACCAAAAAAAAAAAATCAAAAAACCCAAATTTCAAACACAATCAAAAAAACACAAACAAACCAAAAGAAAAAAAAAACACAAAGAAAAAACAAAAAAAAAAAAAACAACAAAAACAACAACCAAAAAAAAAACAACTACAACACCAACAAAAACACAAAAAAACCACACAAACAAAAAACACAAACACAACAAACAAAAAAAAAAAAAAAACAAACAATCAGACAGCAAAAAACAAACAAAAAAAAAAGACACAGAAGACAAACGAAACAAACAAAAACCAAAGAACAAAACAACAAAAAAAAAACAAATAATAAAAAAAAAAACAAAAAAAAAAAAACAACCACAAACACAAACATACAAAAAACATAAAATCAAAAAAAAAAAAAAAACACACAAAAATAAAAAAATCAGCCAAAAAACACAACACACAAAAAAAAATCAAAAGCAAAAAACCCCAATAAAAAAAGAAACACCCAACAACCTCACAAAGCAAAAAAAAACACACCAAAGACAAAAAAAAATAACCCCCCACACACACAAAAACAAAAACCAAAAACACACCAAACACCAAACCAAACACACAAAACATCAAAAAACAATAACCACACAAATAAACACAACACAGCAAACTCAACAAAAAACAAAAAAAAACAAACAATAAAAAAAAAAAAAAAATCAAAGCAAATTCAAAAACAACAAACCAAAAAAAAAAAAAATCACACACCACCAAAAAAAAAAGCAAAAAAACCACAAAAAAACAAACACACACAAAAACATCAAACAAAAAAACAACACAAACAAAAACCAAAAAAAAACACTAAAAAACAAACAAAAAAAAAACCTCAAAACAAACAAAAATCAAAAAAAACAAAAAAAACACAAGCAAACAAACAACACACAAAAAAAAAAAATAACCACAACAACAAAAACGACAATCAAAAACAAAACAAAAAAAAAACAAACAAACAAACAAAACAAAAACAAACAAAACAAAAAACAACCAAACAACAAAAAAAAAAAAAAAAAAAAAAAACACAAACAAAACAAAAAAAAAATGAAACAAAAAACAAAAAAAAAAAAAACAAAACAAAAGCAAAACAAACAAAAAAACAACAAAAAAAAACCGCCAAAAAAAACAAAAAAAAAAAAACAAGCAAAAACACAAAAACAAAAAAAGCAAAACCACACAAAAAACCAATAAAAAAAAACAAACAACAAACAAAAAAAACACTTCAAATAAACAAAAAACATAACAAAATTAATCAACAAACACAAAAAACGAAAACCAAAAAACAACCACAAAAAAAACCAAAAAAAACACCAGAAACACAAAAAAACACAAACAAAAACCAAACACACAAAAAAAAACAAAAAAACAACAAAACAAAAAAGAAAAACAAAAAAACAAAACACACAAAAAAAAACAAACAAAAAAAAAGCACAAAAAAAAACAAAAACAACCAAAAACAAAAAAAACAAACTACACAACCAAACAAAAAAAAAAAAAAACACAAAACAACCAAAAAAAAAACCAAAAAACACAAAAACACAACAAAATAGAAGAAAAAACAAAAAAACAAACAAAACAAAATAAAAAAACAAAGAATAAAAAAAACCAAAAAACAACAAAAACAACACAAACAAGAACAAAAAAAAAAACAAAAAAAAAACAAAAAAACAATTAAAAAAAACAAAGAATAAAAAAACCAAACAAACTTCAACAAAACCACACATAAACAACAACAAAAAACAAACACAGAACACAACCAAAAATCTAAAAAACACAAAAAAAAAACACAAAAAAACAACAAACAAACACAAAAACAAAAACACAAAAAACCAAAAAACCAAAACAAAAAACAAAAAACCAAAAAACAACCAACACAACAAAAAAAAACACACAAAAAAACAAAACAAACAACAAAAAAAAAACAAAAAACAAAAAACACAAACAACAAAAAAACACCAAAAACCACTAACACAAAACAACAAACAAAAAGAAAAAAAAAAAACAAAAAAACAAAAAACACCAAGAAAAAACCAAAAAAAAAAAAAAAAACACAACAAAAAAAATCAAATCCAAAAAAAAAAAAAACAAAACACTAAAAAAAGCAAATACAAGAAAAATAAAAAAACCAACAACACACAACAAACCAAAACACACAAGCACACACAAAACAACAAAAAAAACACACACAAAAAACACAAAAAAATAAAAACAGACACAAAAAAAAATAAAAATACCACCCAAAACAAAACAAACAAAAAAAAAAAAAAAAACAAAAAACAAAAAAATCAACACAACAAACCAAACACAAAACAAAACAACAACCAAAACAAAAAAAAACAAACAAAAAAAAAAAAAAAAAAAAAAAAACATCAAAAAAACAAAACAAAAACCAATGCAAAAAAACCCCATTAACACACAACCACAAAACAAAAACAACAAAACAAAACCAAACAACCAAAACAAACAACACAAAAAAAAACACATCACAAACAAACAAAAAAAAAAACATCAATAAAGACAAATACCAACCAAACAAAAAGAAAGAAACAAACAAAAAAAAAAAAAACAAAAACAAAACAGAAAAAAAACACAAAACAAAAAAACCAAACAAAAACAAAACAACACAACAACAATAAACAAAAAAAAAAAAAAACAAAGAAAAACACTCAAAAAAAACACAAACAAAAAAAAAAAACAAAACATCCCAAAAAAAACACAAGAAATACATAACAAAAAAACACAAAACAAAATCAACAAAAACAACCAAAAACACAAAACAACTAAAAACAAAACAAAACAAACAAAAAAAACAAAAAACACAACAAAAAAACACAACAAAAACACAAAAAACAAAAAACAACAAGACAAATAAACCAGAAACAAAAAAAAACAAAAAAAACAAACACCCAAAAAAAACAAGAAAAAACCCAAAACACATCAAACACAAAAAAAAAAAACTCACAAACAAAAACAAAAAAGCAAAACAAAACACCAGAACAAAAAAAAAAAAAAAAAAACCCACCCAAAAAAGAAAAAAACAACAAACAAAAAAAAAACAAACCACAAAACAACCAAAAACAACAAACACCAAAACAAAACAAAAAAAAACAAAAAAAAACAAAAAAAAAAAAAAAAAACAAATACAACAACAAAACACAAAAAAAACAACCGCAAAAAAACAAACCACAAAGACAAAAAACAAAAAAAAAGACCAAAAAAAAAAAAAAAACCAGTAACACAAAAAAAAAACAAAAAACACCAACAAAAAAAAAAAAAAAACAACAAAAAAACATAAAAAAAACTAAACCAAAGCAACCAAAAAAAACACCAAAAACAAATCAAAAAAAAAGAAAATACAAACACAAAAAATCATAACACAAAAAAAACAAAAAAATCAAAAATCACCACCAAAAAAAAACACACAAAAAAAATCTAAACCAAACCAACAACAAAAACAACAAAAAACCACAAACAAAAAAAAAAGAAACAAAACAAACACAAAAACACACAACAAAAAAAAACAAAAACCACACAAACAAAACAAAACAAAAAAAATAACATCACACAAAAAAAAAAAACAAAAAAAAAACAAACAACGACAACAATCAACACAAACAACCAAAAACAACAAACAATAAAAAAAAACAAAACAAACAAAAAACACAAAACACAAACAAAAAAACAAAAAAACAAACAACAAAAAAAAAAAACACAAAAAAAAATAACACAACACAAAAAAGAACACAAACAAAAACAACAAACAAAAACAAACAAACCACACTCAACAACCCAAAACACACACAATAAAAAACAACAAAAAAAAAAAAAAAACAACCAAATCAAAAAAAAAACAAAAACACAAAAAAAAAAAAAAAAAACACAAACCAACAAACAAACAAACAAAACACAAAAAAAAAAAAAACAAAAACAAAACATACACAAAAAAAATAAAGTACACATACAAAAATCAAAAAGACACACAACAACACATAACCAACAACATCACAAAACAAAAACAACACAAAAAAACAACACAAAACAAAACAACAAACAAACAACCAAAACACCAACAAAAAAAAAATAAAACAAAAACAAAAACAAAAAAAATCAAACAAACAAATACAAACAACAAATCCACACAAAACAACAAAACAACACAAAAACAATCACACAAACACAACAAAACAAACAACACAACATCAAACAAAAACACAAAAAACCAAAAAAACAAAAAAAAACAAACAAGTCACACACCACAAAAAAACACAAAACACAACCAACAAAACAAAACAAAGAAAACAAACACAAACATAAAAACAAAAAAACACCAAAAAGCAACAAAAAATCAAAAACACAAAACAAACAAAAAAACAAAACAAAAAAAAAAAAAAAACAAAAAAAACAATCAACAAAAAAAAAGCACAAAATAAAAAAAAACAAAAAAAAACACCAAAAAAAACAAAAAAAACATCAAACACAAAAAACAAAAAAACAAAACAAAAATAAAAAAAAAAAACTAAAAAAAAACACAAACCCAGCCCAACAACAATCGAAAAACACAACAAAAACACAAAAACAAAACCAAAAAAATACAAACACCAAAAAACCACAAAAAAAACAAAAAAAAAACACAACCAAAACAACACAAATACAAAACACAAAACAAAAACATCACCAAACAAAACCAAAAAACAAACAACAAAAAAAACAACAAAAACACAAAAAAAAAAAAATCACAAACCAAACCAACAACAAAACAAAAAAAAAAAACAAACACAAACAAAAAACAAAAAAACAACAAAAAAAACAAAAAAAAAAAAAACTAAAGCAATCCAAAAAAAAACACAAAAAACCAGCACCCACACCAACAACAACAAACAAAAAACCAAAAAACAAAAAAAAAACAAAAAAAACACAAAAACACAAAAAACAACACAAACAAAAAACACAAAACCAACAAAAAACAAAAAAAAAACAACCAAAAAACCAAAAAATAAAAAACAAAAAAAAAACAACAAAAAAAACCCAAAAACAAAAACAAACAACAAACAACAAAAACAAACAACGAACAAACAAACAAACACAACAACCAATAATAAACTCACAAAAAACATCAACGACCAAAAACAAAAAACACACACAACAAAATAACAAACAACAACAAAAACAAAAACAAAAATCAAAACAAATCAAAAAAATAAACAAAATCAAAAAAACACAAAAATACAAAAAAACAAAAAACAACAAAAAGTCAAAAAAGCACCAAACAAAAAAAAAAACAAAAACAAAAACAAAAAAAAAAAAAAAACAAAACAACAAAACACCTGAAGTTTTCATTGATTTCCTCAGACTTGTCCAAAGAGGACTTCATGCTGACAAAGGTACAAAATTATTGAATAAAACTCTTCATGCATACTTTGATCAAGAAGGTATTGAACACCAAACGTCAACTGCTCGAACACCTAAATAAAACGGCGTTGTCAAAAGATGGAACCGTACTCTTTTTGAGGCTGCTTGAACAATCCTAAGCGCCGCTAAAGTTCCTTTCTTCTTCTGGGCTGAAGCAATTGCAACAACATGTTTTACTCAGAACCGTTCACTCATAATTCCTCGACATGAGAAAACACCTTACCACATCATCAATGGCCAGAAACTGTTTGTTAAGTTCTTTCACATTTTCGGCTCTTTTTGCTACATCGTCAGAGATGGTGAAAATCTTGACAAAATGAAGGTAAAAGGTGATGCATGTATTTTTTAGGGTATTCTACTCAGTCAAGAGCATATCAGGTATATAACAAGAGAACAAGAGTAATAGTCAAAACCATTCGCGTTAACTTTGACGAATTGCCTTAAATGGTGTCAGATCACGTCAGTTCTGACCCCGTTCTACAGTGTCCAACCACAGCACTTGAACATGACAGTTTAAGTCCCGATCCCTAAAGTCAAGAAAATGTTTCTCAGGCAGCTGAGACAGTAACAACGTCAAATGAGCTGAATTTGCTATTTAGCCTGATGTTTGATGAATTACTCAATTGAACTACTCAAGTTGTGTCAAAGTATTCCAGTGTAACTACTGCTGATGCACCTAATCAAAGTTAACAACAACACATAATTCCATCTACTTCAACAACCGTTGTTGCAGATACACCTCCATTGAACATTCAAACAACACCTGAAACTACAAGTCAAGCACTAACTATCACTGCTACTGAGAACATTAATCAAGTAGAAACCAATAAAGAAAATGCACATGTTGAAGAAGATGAATTTATCAACATCTTTAGTACACCGGTACAAGAACGAGGGGAGACATCGTCTCGTCATGTTAATTCATCAAACATGCATACATTCTATCAACGGCACCCTTCTGAACATCGCTGGACGAAGGATCATCCATTAGAACAAGTCATTGGAAATCCTTCTCAATCAATTAGAACAAGACGTCAGCTAGAAACTGATGGCGAGATGTGTATGTTCGCACTCACCGTGATTCAAACCGAACCAAAGAACATCAAAGAAGCCATGGATGATTCTGCATAGATTGAAGCAATGCAGGAAGAACTTCACCAGTTTGATTGATTAGATGTATGGGAATTAGTCGACATACTACTCTGCAAAAATGTCATTAACATGAAGTGGATCTGGAAAAACAAACGCGATGAGGAAAATACTGTAATTCGCAACAAAGGTCGTCTCGAAGCTATGTGATACGCTCAAAAGGAAGGAATCGATTTTGAAGAGTCATTTGCACCAGTTGCTCGATTAGAAGCTGTTCGATTATTCGTTGTGTATGCTGCACGCAAATCATTTCTAGTATACCAGATGGACGTCAAGACAACATTTCTTTACGGACCTCTGAAGGAAGAAGTGTACGTAAACCAGCCAGATGGATTCATAGACCCATATCATCCTGACCAAGTCTACCGTCTCAAAAAGGCATTATATGGACTCAAACAAGCTCCAAGAGCATGGTACGATGAACTCTCCAACTTCCTGGTATCAAAAGGATTCTCAAAAGGTTCTATTGATCCAACTCTGTTTATAACTAAACATGAGGAATACATATTGCTTGTGCAAATTTACGTTAATGACATTATTTTTTGTTCTACGAACTCAAAACTTTCAAAACAATTTGAAAAACTAATGCACAGCAAGTTTGAAATGCCTATGATGGGGGAGCTAAAATTCTTTTTAGGAATTTAGATCCACCAATCCCCTTGTGGTCTCTTAAGCCAAGCTAAGTATGCTCAAGAGATACTTATAAACCATGGTATGACCTCATGTGATAGCATTGGTACTCCAATGGCTACGAAACACCTAAATGCTGACTTGAGTGGAACTTCGATTGACCAAACAAAATATCATAGTATGGCCGGAACACTCATGTACTTAACAACAAGTAGACCATATATTGTACATGAAACATGTTATTGTGCTCGCTATCAAGCGAAACCGACTGAGAAACATCTCACTGCAGTTAAGCGGATCTTTTGATACCTTAAAGATACCATTAACATGGGACTCTGGTATCCGAAGGACACCGATTTCGAACTAACTGCTTTTTCAGCTTCGGATCACGCGGGCTGTCTCGATTCATGTAAAAGAACATCCGGTGGCATACAATTTCTAGGTGGTGAAAAGTTAGTCAGCTAGTCGTCCAAGAAGCAGGACTGCACTTTCATGTCTTCAGCATAAGCTGAGTATGTGTCTTTATCTGCGTGTTGCGCTCAAGTTCTATGGTTGAGAACTCAGCTCACAAATTATGGCTTTTACTTTGATGAAATACCTATGTATTGTGACTCAAAGGAAGCCATAACTGTCTCGTTCAATCCAGTCCAGCATTCCCGTACCAAGCACATCGATGTCAGATATCACTTCATAAAGGAACATGTTGAAAAGGGTATTGTTGAATTATTCTTTGTCAGAATAGAATGCCAATTAGCTGACCTGTTTACTAAAGCCTTACCCGAAGATATGTTTAAGTATCTCGTCAGACGACTCGGTATGAGATGTTTAACTCCAGCAGAACTGGAGGTTCTGGCAAATGAATCTGCTTAATCCATCAAACATCGAATCTGTGAATATTTTATTTTTCACTTTATTTTGATTTATAAATATTTTTGAAAAACGAAAATACAAAAATATAAAACCAACAAAAAGAAATTGAAAAATATAAAATCTAGAAACACAAAATATAAAATCAAAAAATTTCAAAAATACCAAAAAGAATATTCTCGACATGTCTCATGGAATCAATAACATTTACGTACCCAAAAATGTTGATTAACATCGACACGGGCATGTAAATGAAGTTCGAGCAAGAGTTTAAAATGCTTTCAAAACATGTCATTTCTAAATTTTTCTCTATGACTTATGTACACATCAGTGCATAACTCGGACCCGAATGTAATAGAGGAGTGTACGCTTCAGTGCGCTTACTCTACAAATAGAAGAGAAGTCTTCTATCATATGTTTTCAAAATCGTTGAACACAATTTTTCAAAAAGAATTTTTCATGTCAAATTGTTCATAATATAATTTGTGATATCTTTCCATAATAAGTGGTATTTGTTAAAATTATATGTTCAACACTCCCTTCCTCAAATAAGTTTGAAAATTGTTATATCAATTTTGCTCAATAATGTCGTATTAACAAGTGGATCAATTCTTGAGGGGGAGCTTTTAAAACAAAGCCTTTTAATGTTTTGGGTACATCTCATAAATGTCAATTTTATGTATCCAAACACATTTCGTGAAATTAAAATGTGGAAATTATAATGTCAATTAATAATATACATTGTTCACTAAGGCATCTCACTCCGTCTTCAACATTGTGTGGTGTCATATCATTTTTTCATTCCAATGTCAAGTTTTAATAAATCTTGGTATCCCACATATACTGTTGAAGGGGAGCAATCTGAAAAATGAATTCATGCAATATCGTGGTATAATTTTTCTCCCCATGGAATTTTTCATGTCATAAATTTTAATCAATTGGTATTTCAAATACTAAATGTTTTATTATTTAAAATAAGGGGAGAAAATGTGATTAAAATGTGATATAGAAGAATGTGATCTTTAAGACTCTAAGTGCAACTCTTTCCTTCATGTGCAAAACAATTTCGAATCTCGGTGCACATGTGTAGGGGGAGTATTTCAAAATGTCAGAAAAAGGTTTTTATGGTTTGATCTCTATACCCAACAACCAATTAATCTCACGACGTCAATGAAGTCATAAGGTGGTTAAGGTTAGGTATAAGTCCTATGATCCAACCAGAACTGGATGGATCTAACCCAAGGACATTCCATAGTTAGAATTGCTAGTCCTTAGGTATGATTGGAGATGAATATGAATAGGGAAGAATGCCGACTAAGATTGAGCTACCACCCGAACAATCACAACAAGGTGTTAGTGATGGCGTCTTGGTAAGCATTGAAGGGGTTGAAGAATTAAAAACAAATGTATTAGATAAGGTGAAAGAAACGAAAGCCATCCACATCTAAAATTAGGCAGAAACCCGGGTCTAATATATATATCTATCAAAATCACGATGATTTTGATATTGAAGAAATCCGTCATGGACTAGTGATACATGCCACCATTCCCAAGTCATTCGAGTTTCTCTCAAAGAAACTTGTCTCATTTGTTACGGAGATTACGCACGTGTATCTATTGACTTCTCACTCCGAGATTGTTTGGATATTGAATAGGTGGGCAGTATGCTCTAGCCTCGATTTTCAAAACCTAAGTGCACCAATCGGTCTAGATCCTAGAAGAGATCAAATTTAAAACTCATTAGGACACAATGTCAAAATACATTTGTTGAACACCATAAAGTTCATAAGCTGTAACAAAGAGTCCTAAGCATTATCCTTGAGATCTTGCCAGAACATCCGAGTGATACTTAAGTATTCACAGTGAAGATGGAAATCCTGCTTGAGACAACATCAAACAAGCTCTTGGTAGGTGACTTGCAAGGTCTATATGAATCGAACTTGTGACAACTGGATATCGATTTGGTCCAGTAAATGAATTGACGACTTAATCAGAAAGATAGTAACTATCTGATTCACTCTTACCGTGTTGTCTTTTGAGATGCTCCGGTAACGAGAACGGCTAGTACAGCTGCGAAACCCGTCAAGAAGATTCATATGAATTCTATCTGATCACAGGCAGTATTTATACTGATTAACGAGGAACCATGGTTATTGCAACCGTATTCGACAAAGTGACAAAGACACTTTCGTCCATATCTGTTGTTTATTACTAACCTTTTAAATGCAGATTCAAACGTCGGTGTTGCAATCATGTACCAGCGAAGTCAGATTCATTACCACATACTCATAACTCAAGTTAGCTTTCAAAAGTCAATCATTTCAGCATCAAGATTGTTGATACTAAACTTCCTCAAAGATCTTCAAAGTCAAATCAAGAACCGTATTTTGGGGAGATTGTTAGCCTTATGTTCATATAAGTCAAACAAGAATGCAATAAGTATGAGTATGTCGGTCAAGAGCACAAGTTGATCAAGAAAGTCAAATCAAGATGATTCAAGTCAAGGAGATGATGCAAGATTAAAGATCTCAAGAACTCAAATTCAAAAGACATAGGCTCAAGATCAAGATCACATATACGAAACCAAAAGAATGTTATCGGTCGTCTTAAGCATGAATGAACAGAGCCATTACAAACAAGAAAAGACAAAGACAAGACCAAAGAAGGCAAATGCTCAAATGTCATATCTTCAACATTAGGGAAGATAAAGTCAAATCAAGATAACCTCCATCAAGAACATCAAGGTTGAGGAGATCAAAGAAGACCTCAACATTAGGGGAGATAGTTAGCCTTAATTTTATATAAGTCGAATAAGAATGTTATCGGTCTTATAAGTCGTAATTAGTCTTGTTAAGTAATAGGCTAGTTGGGTTAAATGGTCTTGGATTATAATCTAATATTGTTTGTGTTTCAGGCTCAAATCCCAAGATATGCCAAGACCGGCCCAAGTAACAAGACTATGAAACCTATCAGTATACACAACATGGCCAACTCCGACCATGGCGTGATTCCACAATTCAGTTTCCAACTTTTGCATTTCATGACTAGGACAAAACTCTTCTACCATCATAAACTTAAAGTCATTCCATGACATACTAATAACAACTTCTCGGCTTAGAGTGCGGATCTGAGAGTTCCACCACGTTAAAGCCTTACCCACAAATAAACCAGCAGTGTATTTCACTTTTTGATCAATACTACAACCACGCATATCTTGCACGGACTCCATTTTCTTAATTCATCGAGTAAGAACAACAACACCTCCTTTACCATCATATTCCATAGGGTTACACGCTAATAACTCCTTATATGAACAACCTACCCGGTTGCCATTTACTACCACATTCCCAACATTCTCCTGAACCTTCTCATTAACCACGTTACCATTTTGAATTCCAACATTTCCTTGGTCACCAACCTGAGCTAGCATGACGGGTAAGAGGTTCTAAAATTATCGGGAAATGATCGTCGAGAAGTCGGGTGCTCCTCCCACACCCCCATTGACTTCCTCTACATTCCTATTAGCTCCCTCCACCTGGTCATTCCCTTGACCATAAAATTTATCAACATGCTCATCATTACCTCCCTTAGGTCCTCTATCCCTCCCACCTCTATCAACTGTTCACCTGTTCCCCCTCCTCGTGATTTGGCAATAGGCCGGCCAGCACTTCGAGTCCTCATCCTTGGCGGCATAATCTCTACGAGGGAGAGCATGTGCAACGTTAGGTAGGTAGGAAGACTAACATATATAATATATATATATATATATATATATATATATATATATATATATATATAGTGTCAACATCAATTTGTGTGAACGGTATTACCAAGTACGAGTAAGTTGTGATACTTTTATAACTACGTTGGCCACCGTATTTATACCCGCATCCTTTCCCAGTCGTACTCAGTATTAAGCTCATAAATTTCAATGACTGACATAACTAAAGCACCAAACCGCGAACATGCGAAAGCAAGCAAAAGCGAAACACCGATCTTAGGTTATAGTCTAGGCCAACCCACCTAGTTCTCTATAACCTTGGCTCTGATTACCAATCTGTCACACCCCGACAATGGCAGAAACTCGAGAGCGCAACATAATGATCAATCATAATACAAGATACAATATAGAGAAAACTACAATGCATAAACTTCAAGTGTTACGAAGACCATCAACCTCGAACAAACTCGAGTGATGTCCTAAATCACAATCAAATCCGTAACTCTTACAATATCCAATAGCCCACACAGGGGTCCAAATCTAAACTTAAACCAAAATATTCCAAATACTAAAACCAAATAAAATAAACAAGCAAGACTTCATATGAGAAATCCACACGGGATACTTCTAAGTATGCTATCACATAACACCAATTTATTCCTCTTTCACTTCACCTGAAAATGATACTCGAAAACGTCAACAATAATGTTGGTGAGCATGTAGGTTTGACCTTAAACCCAAAAGCTGTTGCGCAATATTTCAAACAGTTGGACAATATGCAATATGACAGTGAATATATATGCAAACAACCCATAGCATCCTCGCTAATCAATCACCATATGTCACTTACGCACCTAAAGGGCCTACCAGCTGGAGCACTATATTAGGGCAAGACCTCACACATACCCAGGGGGTGAGCTACCCTCTGCCCCAATAACTACCAAAATACTGGATAGCCACCCATGCCCATCCAAAAATCATACAAATACAAGATAGGCTACCCCTCCGATCCAACAATCATGCAACACATAATTTACCACTATAGCAGACTCATAAGCACAATATCTTGTCCAAAAACAAAACCAAACATTTCGTCACAATTTAATTCAAAACGATTTCAAATACAATTGAGTATCATTTTCCCAAACGAAACATAGTAGAAAGAATGGGGATATCTACGAGAAAACACTCAAGTAAGTCTTTAGCAACCAAATCTCAATCACACAAACAAATGCAACGACGTCCGCACACGACCTAGTCCAGTTAATGTCCCATTTTAATCATTCATTTTAAAACAGTCTTCACGTTTGATGCATAGAGTTTAGACACGTTGTACAATTACCCATAACAATTTAGTGGTGTGATGGTTGACGACATATCCCAACAATCATATCAATCCCATCGCTCAATAATACATACTTATACTATTTAAAGAAAATAGATAAGTAATATACGTAAATATTTATAATTTATATTATAAATATATCTCGATAAGTCCATTCGGTAACCTTAGTCACCGTGAAAATAATCATAATAGGGTTTAAAATGGAACGTTTACTCAAATGAAAACATTTGAGATAAAAGTTGCGAGAAATATTATAATTTCGTCTTGCAGTGAATTTATTAATAATAAAATAATAAAATAATAATATTTAATTATTTAAATCAAAAATCATGTTTTAAATAAAATTTCTAAGTATTATATTTTTACGAAATTTTGACATGACCCGTATGTTCATACAATGTTTTCCAAGGTTTTTATTAACCTTATATTTAAACACTTTTCAACTTTCGACACTTTTACCAACAAATATTCTAAAATCTCTCGATCTTTAAACGTTACTAAAACGTTTTCCTCAAAATATCGTTTAATACCACTTCGTAAATACATTTCACTTTCAAAAAGTCCGTCAAAACTCTTATAACGACTAAATATCGCTTATTGGGCTTTAAGGCCCAATAAGGGTCCATTAAGATATTTATAAGTCCAAAATACGATCCAAGTCCAAAACCAAGGTCCATTTATATACATAAGCTTATACTAATAAGTAGAAAATAATTGGACCACAATAATCCCTCCCATTAAGCCACGACTTAAATAGGCAACCAATCCATACCTAAAATCACATCAAAAACTCCCATGCCCGAAAGGTATCAAATCGATGTCAAAGACATGACCCTCGATTTCTAGTTTACAACCCTTAATAACCTTATCAATCTCTACTAGCTGCCCACTAGCTATCTCAATCTCATATCTAAAACCTAATTCACTCGGCTCTATGCCTAACAGAGGTATAAAAGTAGCAGAAACAAATATATAGTCGGCATCAGAGTTAAATAAGGTAGTGGCAAAATGATTATTCAAAGTAAATGTACCCATCACAATGTTCGAATCCTGGCGAGCTTCCTCTGCTCCCAACATGAATGCCCTACCCCTAGCTTGGTTCCCTTGGTTTTCACGACCCTGATTCCCGTTATTAGCAGCAACTTGGTTTGGATGGTTTCCTCCCGGTCCTTGTGCCTTATTCAATCTAGGAAAAGCTGACCTGACATGGTCGGTACTACCACACTCATAACATGCCCTAACAATTGGGTTTCTAGCATTGATAGGATTCACATTCCTTGGCACGCCTCTACAATCCTTTGCCAAATGACCCAGGCGGTTACAGTTGAAGCATGTGCGACAAGGCCTTCTAGGTACGCGGTAGGAGTTGCAGGTGGTACACTTGGGCCAAGTACCTATATTTTCTCTTCCTATAGAGTTTGCGGTAGAAGTAAAAGCATTTCCAGTCCTAGTCCTCTTATTATCATCCCTACCATTCTTATCCTTGCTAGGTTCCCCCATATTTCCTCTTTTCTTACTTCTTAATTGATCCATTTCTAACAGCCTCATCAGTCAGTGCACCAGAAATCTACACAAGCTTTCTGTATAGTCCTTTGCTCATTGCAGCCGACTATCCCACGATATGTGGAAGCAAGCCATAACACAATACCTTTGAATCTTCCTACTCTTTGGAGTCACCAAATATGGAACTAACCTAGCCAACTCATGAAACCTATCAGTATACGCAGCATGGCTAGCCCCGACCATGGCATGATTCCAATACTCAGTTTCCAACTTTTGCATTTCATGACTAGGACAAAAGTCTTCTATCATCATAAACTTAAAGTCATTCCATGACATACTAACAACAACTTCCTGGCTTAGCGTGCGGATCTGAGAGTTCCACCACATTAAAGCCTTACCCACAAATGAACCAGCAGTGTATTTCACTTTTTGGTCAATACTACAACCACTCAATTCTTACATAGACTCCATTTTCTCAATTCATCGAGTAAGAACTACAACACCTCCCTTATCATCATATTCCTTAGGGTTACAAGCTAAGAACTCCTTATATGAACAACCTACCCGGTTGCCATTTACTAACATATTCCCAACATTCTCCTGAACGTTCTCATTAACCACATTACCATTTTGATTTCCAACATTTCCTTGGTTACCAACCTGAGCTAGCATGGTGGGTAAGAGGTCTGCAATTGCTGGGCAATGATCGTCGAGAAGTCGGGTGCTCCTCCTACACCCCCATTGACTTCTACTACATTCCCATTGACTCCCTCTTACACCCCCTTTTAAACACCCAACCCCTGGTCATTTCCTTGACCATTCAATTCGTTAACACGCTCATCATTACCTTCCCTAGGTCCTCTTACCCTTCCACCACCTCTACCAACCCGTTCACCCATCCCCCCTCCTCATGATTTGGCAATAGGTGGGCCAGCACTTCTGGTCCTCACCCTTGGCGGCATTATCTACACGAGGGAGAACATGGGCAACGTTAGGTAGGTAGGAAGACTATCATATATATATAATATCTTATATCTTACTATATATAATTAGACACATAATACCCCCTTATTGTGTCAACATCAATTTGTGTGAACGGTATTACCAAGTACGAGTAAGTTGTGATACTTGTATAACTATGTTGGCCACCGTATTTATATCCACATCCTTTCCTAGTTGTACTCTGTATTAAGCTCACACATTTCAATGACTAACATAACTAAAGCACCAAACCGCGAACATGCGAAAGCAAGCAAAAGCGAAACACCGATCCTAAGGTTATTGCTAGAGGCCAAACACCTCTCCAGTCATTATAACCTTGGCTTTGATTATCAATCTGTCACACCCCGATAATGGCAGAAACTCAAGAGCGTAACATAATGATCAATCATAACACAAGATACAATATAGAGAAAACTACAATGCATAAACTTCAAGTGTTACGAAGACCATCAACCTAACAAACTCGAGTGATGTCCCAAATCACAATCAAATCCGTAACTCTTACAATATCCAATAGCCCACACAGGGGTCCAAATCCAAACTTAAACCAAAATCTACCAATTACTAAAACCAAATAAAAAAACAACAAGACTATCAAAAAGAAATCCACACGGGAAACTTCTAAGTAATGCTATCACATAACACCAATTTATTCCTCTTTCGCTTCAACCTGAAAATAAATAAACCCGATAAAACCGTCAACAATAATGCTTGGTGGAGCATGAGGTTTTGACCTTAAACCCAAAAGCTGTGCCAATATTTCAAAAATTGGACAATAGTGCAATATGACAGAGAATATATATGAAACAACCCTTAGCATCCCCGCTAATCATCACCATATGTCACTTACGCACCTAAAAGACCTACCAGCTGGAGCACTAGATTAGGGCAAGACCCATACAACCAGGGTAGCGTACCATCCCCCCAATACTAAACAAATACTGGATAATAGGCGTACCCATCCCATCCAAATAATCATGAACAAAAACTAAGATAGAGCGTACCCTCCGATCCAAACAATCAATGCAACACATATTATTCACATAGCAGTTCATAAGCACATTTCTTGTCCAAAAAACAAAACCACATTTTCGCACAGTTATTCAAAACATTTCAAAACACAATTGAGTATCATTTTCCCCCAACCGAAAAACAGTAGAAAAATGGGGCTAAAAACGAGAACTCACCCTCAAGTATGTCTTTAGCAACCAAATCTCAGATCACACAAGCCATGCAACGACGTCCGCACAAACGACCTAGTCCATTAATGTCCCATTTTTTAGTCATTCATTTTTAAAACAGTCCTTTACGTTGATGCATAGAGTCAGACCAGCGTTGTACAATTAACCATAACAATTTAGTGGTGTGTTATGGTTGACGACATAATCCCAACAATCATACAATGCCCATCGCTTCATAATTCATACTTTATACTTTTAAAGAAAAAAGAAAGTAATATACGTAAATATTGTAATTTATAATTATAAATTATCTCAGACAAGTTCCATTCGGTAACCTTAGTCACCGTAAAAATAATCATAATATGGTTGAAAATTGGAACGTTTACCCTAATAAAACATTTGAGAATTTCGAGAAATATTATAATTTTTCGTCTATTGTGAATTTATTAAAATAATAAAATAATAAAATAATAATATTTTAATTATTTAAATCAAAAATCATGTTTTAAATAAAATTTCTAAGTATTATATTTTTACGAAATTTCGACATGACCCGTACGTTCATACAACGTTTTCCAAGGTTTTTAACCTTTATTTCAAACACTTTTCAAACTTTCGACACTTTTCCGACAAAATTCCAAAATCTCGATCTTTAACGTTTACTAAAACGTTTTTCTAAAATATCGTTTAATACCACTTCGTAAATACATTTCACTTTCAAAAAGTCCGTCAAAACTCTTATAACGACTAAATATCGCTTATTGGGCTTTAAGGCCCAATAAGGGTCCATTAAGATATTTATAAGTCCAAAATACGATCCAAGTCCAAAACCAAGGTCCATTTATATACATAAGCTTATACTAATAAGTAAAAAATAATTTGGACCACAATAATCCCTCCCATTAAGCCACGACTTAAATAGGCAACCAATCCATACCTAAAATCACATCAAAAACTCCCATGCCCGAAAGGTATCAAATCGATTGTCCCAAGACAAGACCCTCGATTTCTCTAGTTTACAACCATTAATAACCGTAACCAACTCTACTAGCCTGCCCGCAGCTATCATCAATCCTCATATCTGAAACTAATTCACTCGGCTCTTTGCTAACAGAGGTATAAAAGTTAGCGAAACAGAAATATAGTCGGCCATTCAAAAATGAATTGACGACTTAATCAGAAAGATAGTAACTATCTGATTCACTCTTACCGTGTTGTCTGCTTTGAGACGCTCCGGTAACGAGAACGGCTAGTACAGCTGCGAAACCCTGTCAAGAAGATTCATATGAATTCTATCTGATCACAGGCAGTATTTATACTGATTAACGGGGAACCGTGGTTATTGCAACCGTATTCGACGAAGTGACAAAGACACTTTCATCCATATCTGTTGTTTATCACTAACCTTTTAAATGCAGATTCAATCGTCGATGTTGCAACCATGTACCAGCGAAGTCGGATTCATTACCACATACTCATACTCGAGCTCTAAAAGTCAATCATTTAGCATCAAGATTGTTGATCCTAAATTTCCTCAAAGATCTTCAAATTCAAATCAAGAATCACATTTTGGGGAGATTGTTAGCCTTATGTTCATATAAGTCAAACAAGAATGCAATAAGTATGAGTATGTCGGTCAAGAGCACAAGTTGATCAAGAAAGTCAAATCAAGATAACCTCCATCAAGAACATCAAGGTTGAGGAGATCAAAGAAGACCTCAACATTAGGGGAGATAGTTAGCCTTAATTTTATATAAGTCGAATAAGAATGTTATCGGTCTTATAGGTCATAATTAGTCTTGTTAAGTAATAGGCTAGTCGGGTTAAATGGTCTTGGATTGTAATCTAATATTGTCCGTGTTTCAGGCTCAAATCCCAAGATATGCCAAGATCGGCCTAAGTAACAAGCCTATGAAACCTATCAGTATACACAACATGGCCAGCTCCGACCATGGCGTGATCCCACAACTCAGTTTCCAACTTTTGCATTTCATGACTAGGACAAAACTCTTCTACCATCATAAACTTAAAGTCATTACATGACATACTAACAACAACTTCTCGGCTTAGAGTGCGGATCTGAGAGTTCCACCACGTTAAAGCCTTACCCACAAATAAACCAGTAGTGTATTTCACTTTTTGGTCAATACTACAACCACTCATATCTTGCACGGACTCCATTTTCTTAATTCATCGAGTAAGAACAACAACACCTCCTTTACCATCATATTCCATAGGGTTACACGCTAAGAACTCCTTATATGAACAACCTACCCGGTTGCCATTTACTACCGCATTCCCAACATTCTCCCGAACGTTCTCATTAACCACGTTACCATTTTGATTTCCAACATTTCCTTGGTCACCAACCTGAGCTAGCATGGCGGGTAAGAGGTTCTAAAATTATCGGGAAATGATCGTCGAGAAGTCGGGTGCTCCTCCTACACCCACCATTGACTTCCTCTACATTCCCATTAGCTCCCTCTACCTGGTCATTCCCTTGACCATAAAATTTATCAACATGCTCATCATTACCTCCCCTAGGTCCTCTACCCCTCCCACCTCTACCAACCTGTTCACCTGTTCCCTTTCCTCGTGATTTGGTAATAGGCCGGCCAGCACTTCGGGTCCTCATCCTTGGCGACATTATCTCCACGAGGGAGAGCATGTGCAACGTTAGGTAGGTAGGAAGACTAACATATATATAGAATATCTTACTATATATATATATATATATATATATATAAAACTATATACATAATACCACCTTATGGTGTCAACATCGATTTGTGTGAACGAAATTACTAAGTACGAGTGAGTTATGATACGCTTATAACTACGTTGGCCACCGTACTTATATTCGCATCGTGTCCTAGTCGTACTCAATATTGAGCCCATACATTTCAATGACTGACATAACTAAAGCACCAAACCGCGAATACGCGAAAGCAAGCAAAAGCTAAACACCGCGCACATAGATCCTATATGTAACTAAATGACGGATCTGAGATTATAGTCTAGGTCAACTCACCTAGTTCTCTAGAACCTTGGCTCTGATTACCAATCTGTCACACCCCGACAATGGCAGAAACTCGGGAATACAACATAATGATCAATCATAACACAAGATACAATATAGAGAAAATTATAATGCATAAACTTCAAGTGTTACGAAGACCATACACCTCGAACAACCTCGAGTGATGTCCCAAATCATAACTAAATCCAAAATCTCTTACAATATCCAATAGCCCACACAAGGGTCCAAATCCAAACTTAAACCAAAATCTTCCAAATACTAAAACCAAATAAAATAAACAAGAAAGACTTCATATGAGAAATCCACACGGGATAATTCTAAGTCTGCTATCACATAACACCAACTTATTCCTCTTTCACTTCACCTGAAAATGATACTCGAAAACGTCAACAATAATGTTGGTGATCTCGTAGGTTTGACCTTAAACCTAACAGTTGTGCCAATATTTCAAAACAGTGGACAATAGTGCAATATGATAGTGAATATATATGCAAACAACCCATGACATAGCATCCCCGCTAGTCAGGTAACACAACCTAGCAATCCCGCTTGTCAATCACCAAATGTCACTTACCCACCTAAAGGGCCTACCAGCTAGAGCACTAAATTAGGGCAGGACCTCACACATACCAGGGTAGGCGTACCCATCCGCTCCAATAACTACACAAATACTGGGTAGGCGTACCCATCCGATCCAAACAATCATACAAATACTGAGATAGGCGTACCCCTCCGATCCAAACAATCATGTAATACATAATATTCACATAGCATCCATAACCACATATCGTTTCCCAAAAACAAAACCACATTTCACACAGTTCAATTCAAAACAGTTCAAAATACATTTGAGTATCATTTTCCCCCAACAGAAAAACAGTAAAAAAATGGGGCTACGAGAACTCACCTCAAGCAAGTCTTTAACAACCAAATCTCAATCACACAAGCAAATGTAACGACGTCCGCACACGACCTAGTCCAGTTAATGTCCCGTTTTAATCATTCATTTCCAAAACAGTCTTCACGTTTGATGCATAAAGTTTAGACGTGTTGTACAATTACCCGTAACAATTTAGTAGTGTGATGGTTGACGACATATCCCAACAATCATATCAATCCCATCGCTCAATAATCTATACTTATACTATTTAAAGAAGATATATAAGTAATATGCTTAAATATTTATAATTAATAATTATAAATATATCTCGATAAGTCCATTCGGTAACCTTAATCACCGTGAAAATAATCATAATAGAGTTGAAAATGGCACATTTACTCATAATAAACATATCTAAGAAGTTTCGAGAAAAAATTATATTTTTTGTCTTTCAGTGAATTTATTTAATAATAAAATAATAAAATAATAATATTTTATTATTTAATTCAAAAATCATGTTTTTAAGTAAAATTTCTAAGTATAAACTTTTTACTAAATTTCGACATGACTTGTACGTTTATATAATGTTTTCCAATGTTTCAAACCTTAATTCAACACTTTTCACCATTTCAACACTTTTTGACAAAATTCTAAAATTTAAATCTTTAACGTTTACTAAGACTTTTTTCACAAAATAGCGTTCAATATCACTTCGTAAATACATTTCACTTTTAAAAAGTTCGTCAAAACTCTTATAACGACTAAATATCGCTTATTGGGTGATCACGTCCAAACACACTATATATAATATATAATATATAAGGAGGATATCAATAATAGTATAGTATAGTATTTCCGTCGGGTTCTAGAAAATCGCTTTTAACCAAAGCAATTATCAAAAACCTTCCGGGTCGTTTCCTCGGCGAGAGGTGAATGGAAATCTACGGGAAAGTTGGGAATCGAGCTTGAATGTCATAAAAGTTTTTGGTTTTGATTTTCTAAATCTACTAAAAGGGAAAGCATATAAAAGGGAAGCTAAACTAGAATAAATGGCACAATTAAATTCTAAGATTTAAAACTACAAGATTATACTAAAAATGATCTAAAAATATAAATGACTAATATGCTTGCTAAGTGACGTGAAATTTTCATTAAGTGCGGATTTAGGTTTAAAAATAATTATCTCAAAACGTTGGTTTATTTTGACAATTACCTTAAAAAGATATTAACTACTAGATGTGTAATTCAACTATTTCTCCGGATTTTGCCCTTCAAAATATTAAACCACAAATCTAAATAATCCAAAATTATTAATCAATTTAACCTTTTTTTTAAATCCACACCTAAATCCTAAATCACTAGTCACTTAACAAACACTAATTAAACTACTCGCTACTCATAAACAAATTAAATTTAACTAAGCTAAACATTTTAAACAAACATAGCATTTAAAAATAAATCTACACTAAGCATGACAAAAATTATAAAACGATAAAATAAATCTATACTAATAATTGAAAAATGATAGAAAATGGAACCGAATTAGAGACCCGCAATTAAACGAATACCATCCGATTTATTTAGCTAAAACAACTAATCAAAGTCG
>BQNB010027909.1:0-31622 GCA_026074375.1 Tanacetum coccineum
ACAGCTTGTTTAACACACACAAAACACACTCTTTTTGGAACTAAAACTCACAATTCAAGTGCTTATGAATATAAGCACTTGGGTTTTCTTTTAAAAGTCACAGTTTCAAAGATGGTGTATAAACTTTTGAAAAACAATTTTCCAACTAAAAAAACTTTTACAAATAGCCTCTAATAAGCTTAACACTTAAGCTAACCCTAACTAAATAACCCCAACCCATGCCAAAGCCTGTTTTGACCCATTTTCCATGTTAACCCAAACACCCTTTAACTAAAGCTATCCAAACTTAAGCACACTTAAAACCTATTTTAACACTAAAACAGCCAAATCCTTTTATCTACTCATACTAAGATTTACCTACTTAAGCTATTTTAAAACTAAAACTAACAGCTTATTTAGAAAAATAAGATACTTTCTCTCCTAGCTTCTTAATTCTAAATGACAGTTTTAAAAGATAAACTAAGGTTACACACATTTTATCTAATGAAAACTTGAAACAGCTAAATAACAAGCCTAAACCAATATGTTTGCAAAGAATTGAACAGGAATGAAAAGTAAATAAGCAGATGTTTTAAGCTAAAAATTAAGCTAAATGAAAATTGAGAAATGAAACCTTGATTTTTTGTAGTCTCAGTCACAAGCCACTCTTGTTGAGTGAGTGGCTTAAAAGCATACAACTAAGTGGCACCTTGCCTCTAAACCTTGAGCTTAAAAGCTCAATAAGCTAAAATTAGCTTATTTTTCCAAATAGCTTCCAAACTTGATTAAACTGGACTCAAGTGATCATGTTTAATGTAAAATGAACCGAGAACTAGTAAGTTAATGACTTTGAACAAGTTTTCAACTGAATTTGAGCTTATGAACAAGTATAAGCTCAAAAGAGCTTATGAGAGCTTATTAGGTAAAAACAGCTTGAATTTTCATTAAAACTGAGAATTACAAGTACATAAAAGAAATTAGCTTAAAAACACTTAAACTATTTTTAAAAACTACACTAAAAACTACTCTTTTGCCATAATGGCTTTACACTTGCTTTTATAGAAAAAAAACGAGCTAGGGTCCTCTTTTTCATGTCTTCTTTACTTGTTTTTCTTTGTAGACACAACAAAAGGGTTGTGTTTGTTGTGTGTGTGGTAAATTTATCAATAATCTCAGCCCTTTCAAAGCCTGGGGTTTCTTAGAAGCACTGAGCCGTCGATATACGGCTTGGGAGATGTGGTGGTTGCAACGTTGGCAATCTTACAGCTGGGAAAGCTAGTGGGGGGGGGGGGGAAGTGATTACCCATGGTGGTGGTGGTAATCTACAGGGTAAAAACGGGTTTGTAAACCCGTGAGTTGTTTTTGGGGGGAAAACAATGGCGGGAAAAGTTGTTTGGGGAAGACAGAGGTGTGTTTGGGGAATTGGCACAAATGGCCCCTCAAAGATATATGCATCTTTGCATCCATCGTCCTTTTTGTTATATAACTTTGGGGACTTGGCAAGTTAAGTCCCCAAGAGTTATATTTTTTTTTTAAGTTTGGGAACGATTGTGTTAAGATGTTAGGTTGCTTTGCAAGACTCGTCCTTGGTGATTAAAAGTTAAGGAACTTGACAGCTTTGGTCCTTGTAGTATATCTTTGCAAAAATGGCAGTTTGGCCCTTATCTTCATTTTTCTCATTTTTCTACATTAAATAAAAGTATTAGGGATTTACAATTTCAGGTCCCTTAACTTAATTCTTTGACTTTTTGGCCTCGTGGGTTGACTTGGGTTTGACTTTGTCTTTAAAACCAGTGCCTTTTCCTGTTAACTTTTTGACTTGATTTATATTTCGGCTGTCGATTGGCTTTGTCTTTTCACGGTCTTTTTCCATTCAATTGCCGGTTTTGTCATTTTTTTGGGGCCGCCTATTTTTTTTTTTTTTGTTTTCGTCCTTTTCTTTAGTATCCCGTTCCTGCACAATACAATTAGTCAAAAACAAGCGTATATTGTGGCATTTAAGTCCGTTTTTGGTTATTTTAGCTCGTTTTTAAAGGTAAAAGGTATGTGTAATTAAACACATACCAAAATCTCCCCATACTAAGGTATTGGCCGTGGGGTTGATGGGTGGGGGGTGTTGGAGAGTTGTCCTCACAGCAATTTATGAAGTAAACATTTATGAAAACAAAGAATCTCAATGCCCCCTCGACTAATAACTTTGAAAAGGAGCTAAGTGTTCGTCAAGGGGAACTAAAGAATCAATAGCTTCGACAAGTCCCGTTTTCACCATTTTTTATTCATACACTAGCTATCCCTAATATTTTTGGATTTTCCTTTTTCTTTTCTTGACTTCCTGTTTGACTTCCTTTATTATATCAACATTGGGATCATAGAATGAGAAACGCCCATAGAATAAACTACGTTGATGACCTGAACGGATAAATTCAGCGTCCCCCCAGTTTTTTTACTAAGCTCCAAACCAAAGCAATTAAACAAGATCATTTGTCAATATAAGTCTATAATGCTAAGCACTCATCGTTATGACTGTGAATTTTTAACTTCCCAACCATGAATATGTGATTTAAATGGTGTGTACTCATTTCAACCCAACCAAGATCAATTTATTCCATACTCCGTGATTCAAGATGAATCTGACTCAAAGCAAACAACTTATTATGACCATTGTAACTTGATTTTAAAGAACGAGAAACGATGATTTTTATAACTGTAAACTTTTTGCAACATCTTCATCATTATAATCATATGTTCTTAAAGCCAGGGAATGCGTTGCTTTAAGTTTGAACACGCTACTTAGGCCACCGCCTCGCTCCCTAGTAGGATATCACAACCAAAACTACCGATTTTCATATGTTTGAAAACTCCACACCCGTTGCTAGCGAGTGTGAAATCACAACCAACACCTTCTTTCTATGGTGGCTAAGGATAAGTGTCTTAGTTGAGAACCCTCACCTAGACGCATACTTCTTCCCAGGTGAATATTACAACCACACCAAATCTTAGAAGTAAAGATGTCTTAGTTTTGACCCCCCACCGTCTTGGTTAGCGAGATGCGGAGTGGGATATCACGACACATCTTTTACTTGTTCCATATAATCAAATGTATGCTTCATTGGCATAATTTCAATATTCATGCATTTTTGCATTCATACTTCATTCATGCTTCTTTGGCATTTTAACTTTCGAATTATTAAGAAAAATCTCGCTTTAAAGAATCAAGTTACAAATTTGAAGCTTTTTCTAAAAACATTGATTGACTAGTTTTAACTGAAATTGAGCATGTAATTATTAGAGGCGGATTAAGAAGCAATGTGAGAAAGAAAGCCACAAGTTACTCATATAAGTTTTAGAAGAATCTTGCTCAGCACATAAACTTATATTTAACTCTATCACTTCTTGTTCTTCACTTTATTAAAATTCGAAGCAATCGAATTCGTGAAAGCTTAGCCTACAAATGTAAGTTTGAGAACTATCTAGGTCTCAACACAGCCCATTGAGTCAAAAATTAATTCTCAAACTACCCATTAGGAAGTCAAAACTGTGACAACAAAACACTTATTTTATTTTGAAATATTTTTTAAAAATTTCATTTTTTTTGGTATTTTTTTGCAAAAAATTTGTGGTAAAAACGGGATTGCGAGATAGCAAACGACTGCAGGCAAAAATCAAAATCGAAGATCCCCCCCCCATACTAGAACTAACATCGACCTCCGATGTTTCAAAGGGGTTCCTACGTAAAACTAAGGCCGTTTATTGAGGTGAGCCAAAAGATAAAACGTTAGTCGATTAGATTTGGATTACAGGATTCGCCAAAATAAGCTGAGATGTGGCAACAAATGTGATAAGACTGGCCAAGGCACGTAGATAGTCTCACAAACCGGGAAATCCTGACATACAACACAAAGCACACAAAACATGGACAAAACACGGGTAATGGAAAATGTAAGCCTCCTCACACAAAAACACTTATTTATTACTACTACTGATAAGCATGGGGTGCCTCCCACGAAGCGCTTGTTTAGGGTCGCTATGCTTGACCCGTCCCCCGAATTTATTGGTCCATGGGGGAACGTCTGGAGATCCGGGACAACCTCGTTGGTACTTCCCACCAAAGTATTGTTTTCTACGATTACCATTCACATTAAAGTTTGTAACCCCTGATTTTGAGATAACTCGACTGTGTCCATAAGGAACAAACTTGGTTACATTGAGATGGACCAGACCAAAGGATTTCGATTTAGCCCGATAAAAACTCAGTCAAGAGATGAAAAGGAAACACACGATCACCAACGAATGTAAAACGCGGTTAAATCTAGCATCATGGATCCTCTTGTTTCTCTTTATAGATTAAAGAGTTTTCGTAGGCTTGATCACAAAGTTCATTTAATTCATTCATTTGAACTCTTCCTGTGATCACCCGCAGTTTGAATATCAAAATTTGTATGCTTGAGGGCCCAGTAGGCTTTGGAGGCTTAACTCTCGAGTCGGAAATATGACATTCCTTTCGAAAACCAAGCTTATATGGAGTGCAACTCCGATGGGTGTTTTGTAAGCTGAGCGAAGTCCCATATAGCATCACCTATTTTTGTCTGACCAGGGATGCAACGATTTTCTCCTACGGTTCTCTCAGAATACGCTTTAAACCACTGATTTGTGACATCACCATAATGCGACTTGCCCACGAATGTTTGAGGGTGATACGCGGTGGGAGAGACGAAATAACTCCATACTTTTAACATGACTTTGGTAAACTGGTCATTTGCTAAAGTTGTTTCCGCGAGAATCACTATGATAGCCGAGGGGCACCAAATCGAGAAAAGAGAGTTTTTTTTTTAAAAAATTTGCAAACCAACTCCGGGCTCATTGAGTAGGGAGCGCATTTGCTCAAACCCATTTTTGACTAAGTTAGTCAACATCCACTATATGTACTGTTTCCCACTTGTAGACGGGAACGGCCCCATTAAAATCATTAGCCCCCATATGTCAAGAGATTTCGCAAACTTGGAGTTTTGGAGTTTGTGTGCATCTCATCCCGTTTGTGTAATCATTCCTTGACGTTGACAAATGTCACAATGGGTGACAAAGTCGTGGGCATCCTTCTGGTAGGATGGTGGGGCCCAATTTTTTTAGAAATCTTAGTCAAAAGAAAGATCTTTCTTGTTGTGTAATTGGCACCATAGTGTCCCCCAGTGGGTCCACTGTGGCAAGCTTTGAGAATGTCAAAAGCTTCTTGCCCCGAAACACAACGTCTGATCACTTGGTCAGCACAGTTTTTAAACAGAAAGGGGTCGTCCCAGAAGTAATGTTTAACATCTTTGAAGAATTTATTCTTCTGTTGGGACGACATTCCCTTGACAATAAACTTTCCCCGGCATGGTAGTATTGCAAAATCTGCAAACCATGGGGTATTGATACATCTTTAAGAGCAATAATCCAAGGGTTTCCGGAAGGAATGCTTCATTTATTTCCTTGTTCCGAACTTATCATGTGAGGAATTTCCAGTCTTGAAAGATAAGCTGCAGCAAAGATTTTCTGCTCTTTATTTGTCTTCGAATTTCAATATCAAATTCTTGAGCAATAGGATCCACCGCATGAGTCTTCCCTATAGCATCCTTTATGGCAAAAAGATACTTGATGTCAGAATGGTCATTTATACACTATCCTTTTGGACCATCATAAGATATTAACGGAATTATCTCAAAGGCATAAAACGACTAACGTTAAGAAATTCCCTTTTTCGTCGTAGTGAAATGATTTAAGCCTCGATCATAAGTCTTGTCTAGCATAAGTGTTAAGAGGTTGGAAATGCTTGTTTTTTCTTTGCCGAGGAACTGCCCCCAATGCGAAGGGATTCGCTAGCATCGCTACATTATTCAAAGTTCAAGTCCCAGTCGGTCGCAATTAAGATCGAATCCTCAGTCAAATTTTCTTTTGAGTTTATAAAAGGAATCGATACAACTCTTCAGAGAAGATAAATGGAGTCTCTTTTTCAAGCCAAATGATTCATCGAACTGGCAATTATCGAGAAGATCCCGAATAAAATCGTTCCGAAAAACCCGGCGTGTCCCAAGAAACACTAGAAACCATTCACAGTAGACGGATGAGGGAGCTTGGCTATAACATCAACTTTAGCACGATCAATCCAATTCCCGACTAAGAAATTTTGTGTCCGAGCACAATGCCGTCCTTAAACCAAAAAATGGCTCTCTCACCTCCATCCCAGTTTAAAGACAAAATGGATGTCTTCACAATACCCGCTTCAAACATCTTTCCAAATGGGATAGGCACGTAGAGAAAGAGTCCCCGAAGACCGAATAAGGGACCATCCATAAGATACTTTCATGCATCTTTTTCAAGCATATCGTGGAAGATTGCCATCATACAAACGTTGTGAACGTGCCAGAGTCATTTTGCATAGCCCAAAATGCATGGACGATAGGCAAAGTTCTGTATGGGCAGTAAAGGTTGTTCTTTTCTTGATCTATTGGGTCAATTGTGATATGAAAAATAACCCGAGAAGCCATCGAGTAAACAGTAGTATTGGTTTCCTGCTAGTCTTTCGAGCATTTGGTCCCATGAAGGGTATGGGACTCTCTATTGGTGCTTATCGGGTGGCTTCAATTAAGCTTTCTGGTAAATCAATACATACTACACTACCGCCATCCCGTGACCAATCGAGTAGGAAATTAGTGCATTCTCATCATTTGGAGAGACGGTCCATGCCTCCTTCCTTATGTACACAGTGTACCCGGCTTACCCAAGGGCAGTCAGAGATGGGGTAAATCAATCCACGTCAAAGGATTTTTTTTCAAACCTCCTACTTTAGTAACGTCGAGGATTTTTGGATTTACCCTTCTCTGACTTTTGCACAGATGGATTCATATCCTCTTCCATTCGAATTTTGTGAGTACAAAATTCTGGTAACACCCTTTATATAGTATAGATTTCCAAGCGAATTCATTCGCTTGTGGGAACTTGGACCTTGATAATAGATCCTTTCCTCATCCTTTTAAGTCTTTTAGCAATTATGACAGGCAACATAATCTAACGATGCTTCCAAAAATGCGTATACAAGATGGGGTGGCAGTATTTTCCTGAGTTCAACCTCGGGAGGTTCATCCAACTAATATTCAACGGTTTTATCTTCACAGAGTTTTGAGTTCTTTCCTACTCCAAGGCAGATATTGTTCTGATTGCAAGGGGGTGGTGGTTCACTGTTTTAAAATATGCTATTATCAAGAAGCAGTTTGTCCCCCTCGAGTGATCCTGATAAGTTGGATCACATCGATGAAGTTGGATCATCTCTAGAGCAAGAATGAAATCAGCTTCTACAAAAAAAAGAGAAATCACTGTCCCTGAAAGGAGTGAGATTTGGAGAAGCATAGAAAACAATAGGCCCAAAATATGGAGTGGGATTGTGCCACTACGCGAACACACTTTGAAAATCCTAGTACCATTCTTGAGAATCCTCATCACAAGCCATATCAATGACGTCGATTTTGTTACGTCATATGGTTTGTAATCAGCAGTGTATCTTGAAGTTGTCCAGATAGAAAGTGATTGCCTACCTTGCCAACAGACTAAGGGTAATCTCTACGCTTCAATAAACATCTTATCAAAGCATTACTAGGTTTCAAGAAAACCATCGCCTGAGAATTAAAGGAACTCTCGGGGGTCTGGTTCAAAATCAACAACATACGAAGTCATCATGGAAATTGAGTTTTCCCACATTTACAAAGACATCTTCAGCGATACCGATCGGTTTAGTGACGAACAAGGTCAGCTATTTCTAATGTCTATGCAAGCGGGTCCATTCATCAGGAATAGATTAGATATGTTCCAACAGATAAGGCATGAGATTACTGCTCCGCCACCAAGAACTGGCCAATGCGTTTCATGTCGTAATCCCGTAAATTCACATGAATCAGAAATCAGCCCAGGGCTCCAATTTCTTTGGTAACCTTGTTGAAGGAAGACCCCTGAATAGTTCTCATATCAAAGGAGTTCTTGCCCAATTCTCTCAATTTTTCTTTGTTTTCCAATTAAGGTATATAAAGTCTGAATCAAATTAGCATGAGCATCAAGGAAACTGTAAAAGCAATTCTCAAAACTCAAATCTCTAAAATTGTCATAGAATTTCTCGATTTGTCGTTAGCTTTTACCTTGCGCCTTTCAATCATTTCTTCTTGATGGAAAATGGAGATTTGGTGATGCTATTAGGAACTGGATAACAACGTAGCAACAACAGATCAACGTTGGGCCTCAGGATTTGGATACGAGACTGAATTTGTGCACAACAGGAGGTTGGATGTCTCTCGGTGCTTTCCCTTATTAATAGGAGGCAATCGTGTCCAGTTGTCACCCGTGGTGTCATGAATAACTGCATTCGTCCTTGTAAGTTAAACACCTACTATCTGGGTAAGTGAGATAACCTTATAAAACTCCATTGGGTTCAACCATTGTAACATGGAATAGTTCCAGAACCGGACGTAAAGCTGTATTAGATTAACAAATTTAGAAAGCAATGGTATGTCAAATTTCCAATTTGGGGATTGCAGGTTTTTGATACCTTGTATTTTGCATGTTTCTCAACACGCATCATTGGCTTTGACATATCTTTCAAATCTGTTTTTGACAACAGTCCGTGTGTCTGAGGAGCAGCCTTGATAGCGGGTGCTAGCTGGATGAATTAAACCGGAGGTCGATAAATCTGACCTTGGTTGAAAAATGTTTTCCTCTGTTTTGATTGAATTTTTTCTCGATTGAAATTGTTTTGACTATTTGCATGAGGAATCTGTATGGGAGGGAAACCAGAGGACGAATTTGATTTGAGAACCATCGAGGTCATACCCAGAATTAGTCTTGGGTTGAAATTGTCCGCATCGCCTGGGACACATACTCTTGGATATTTGTCATGGTAAAATTTTTCTATTATTGCGGCTGGACACAATTTTGATAAGAATGAACCTCCCTCCACAAATTACACAACATTGTTCAACCGCCTTTTTATACGAGTGCGGAAGTTGGGGTGTTGGTTTTTTACTTGTCAAGAAAATTAAT
This sequence comes from Tanacetum coccineum, assembly GCA_026074375.1. Classification (NCBI taxonomy): domain Eukaryota; kingdom Viridiplantae; phylum Streptophyta; class Magnoliopsida; order Asterales; family Asteraceae; genus Tanacetum; species Tanacetum coccineum. The sequence continues at coordinate 9,037 of BQNB010027909.1, forward strand.
GCCCAAAACCATGTCTTTGAGTTCAGCATCATCATATAGACTGCTTATGGGGGGGGGGTATTTGGAAGAGCTATGTACTCATTTAGCTACAACAGCTTTTTACGTGGTTGACGTACCTTCGAAACTAGCTCTCGATATTTTTAAACATTCTCGAGGCATATAGTCTAGAATTGCCACCGAATACAGGCTGCAGATGTTCAATGAATCTTGATCATTGAGTTGAGGAAATGTAGAATGTATCGGTTGATGCAATTCTGAAATCCATGATGAGGTGTATCCCCTTAAAAGATCATTGAAAGACGATCCCAAGCCTCATAAAACGTCTCATCAAATTTTTGCTGAAATCTCTGTGATTTCATTCTAAGGATTTGTCGTTTTAGAGGGAGGTAATAATTGTTTAAAAAATTTTGAAACAAGATCATCCATGTCAATCGACCTGAGGGTTCTTTTCTAGCCATATCCGGGCTGCCCCTTCGCTGAGAAAACGGGAAAATCATAAGTTAAAACCGACGTATTTGGTACTTCCGGATCTTCCATGTAAAAGTGATCTTTTTGAAATAACGGATGTGAGCATGTGGGGTCTTCTTTATCATTTCCAACAAATTGCTTGATTATTGACAAGATTCAACGACCAAGCATTGATCACCAATATTCGCTGGTGATTTCTTTCCGGAATACCTATCGCATACCTCGTACCCCACGTTGGTTTGCATTCGAGCAATTGCGCCATAGTACGATTATCACCATCGTAACTATGGGAGGATTATCAGGAGTTTCTCAAGATAGATGATTCAAACAAGAAGTTTGTCGAACTTGTGGTTGTCGACGTCTACGCGCTAGAGAACGAGTGCGCATAGTTCACAAAAAGAAATATAAAAACAAGAAAATCAACACTAATTTTTTTTGGCTTTTTCAATGATTTATTACAATTGTGATTTTAAAACGGACAATGTAATGAGATAAGACAACCTTAAACCAAATAATCTCTTACTTCCGTAGCTGTCAAAAAGATAAACGCACATGGTGAGTCGTAGGAGTAGGAATAGCGCGAAGCTTATTTCTCCTTTCGGGTCGTAGTTCCTATGAACAACCCTCCTTATACCCACTTTATAGTTTGTTAAACTTTTCAATGTTAGCCTTCGTCGTAAGAACACAAAAGGCAATTTTTAAATCTTTTGTTCAAAGTTGGGAAACCAACAAGTTCACGGCGAAGTTTATTATGAAAATACCATCAGTTATAAAATTATCTTTGGTATTTTACCAATTTTGTGAATTTTATATCTTTTTTATATGGACAATGTTTTTATATTTTTTGTTTTTCTTTGGTTTTTATCTGATAATTATACTAAAAAAGAAAATGAAAAATATTTTTGTACTTTTTATGTTTATAAAAGAAAATATATTCACAGTTTCCAAACACAATTGTCCAACGTAGAGAAAAAAAAAGATGTAAAAAAAAGGGGTGTGTAAGGTGCGAAAAACGATTTCACTAGCCATCCCCGGCAACGGTCGCCACCAAAATTGATCGAGTTTTTACACTAAATGATATAATATATAAGTATATAAATAAAATATATATAATCTAAAAACATCTATCAAGTAAAACCGAGAAGTAGTAAAAGAGTGTTCCGGTCGTTTATCCCAACGAGGCTGAAAGGGAAAATCGATACAGCGAAGATTTGAGTTTGAAGGAAGGAATTGATTTGAGATATTTAAAAAGTCAAATAAGATAATAACAAACTAAAACGTTTAAGAAAATCCTGAAAAATTACTACATTACGCTTAAAAACGGAGAGCAGAATCCCGTAACAAAGGGGGAAACCTAAAATCTTTAAAATAACCCTACGAAGAAATTTTCTCACTTCAATAACACTCTAAACGGGGACAAATAACCGAAAAATGAAAAGACTAGACCGAAAACGGAGTTCGTTTGACCCAAAAACGAGTCAAACACAAAAACGTACCCGGACCCCGTTCTTTAAAAGATGAAAAGTTGTAAAAATGACTTTACGAAAACTTTTAAATTTTTCCTACAAGCTATATGACAAAATAAAATTTTCTAAAAAAGAAAAATATTTTTTTGATAAAATTTTTTAAACTTTTAACGAAATTAAATCATAAAAAATATTAAATGACTTCGAAAAATTCTGAAAAATTTACTAAAAATACTTTACACTTTAACAATCCTACGAAAAATAAAAAACAAAAAATTGCTTAAGAAATAAGCCCGGAAATAAGCTTATACAGCTTATAAGCTGTTAAGCTCAAAAAGTGTATAAGTATGCAAGCCCTTGAGTCTTTAACGAAAAAGACCCAAGGGCGCAGTGGTAAGAGTGTGTTATAAAGGGGATCGTATCGAGAGGTCCCGGGTTCGAGTCTTGCTCACCCGGACCTCTTGTCTTTCCCCTTTTTTTTTGAAAACTTTGAAAAGCAAAGTTGTTAAGCTCGTGGGGCTTAACAACTTTGTCAACTACAAGTTTTTGTGAAAAGCCCTTAATAAGCTTAAAAATAAGCTTAAAAGAGACAATAAATTCTTAAAATTAGGCTTAAAAGCAAAAAAAACAAAGTCTTTGTAGACTTGTGTCGAATATAAACCGAGAAAAAGTCACTCAAATAAGCTAAAAGGAGTCTAAACCTAACCTAGATAAGCTAAAAAAAAGCTACAAGCTAAACTAAATAAGCTGTAACAGCTTATACTTGACAGAAACTCAAAATTGAGCTAAAAGGCAAAAACACTAAAGTGGGCATTCAAATAAGCTAGCAAAAGGGAATAAGCAAAAAAAACTAACTAATTTAACCTAAAAAGCTATGAGGGGCAATAATGAGCTTATGAGAAAAGCTCAATAAGCCTAAAGAAAAATAAGCAATCCTACTACTTACGTAAAAGCACCAACAGTCGAAATAAGCCAAGCATGTGCTTAAAAAAAAAGCCAACAACAAAGCTCCAAAGGTCTGAAAAATCAAGGGGCTTATAAGTAAGAGCTTAAAGCTCATAAAAAAATCCAAGTAAAGGACTTTATACCCACATAAAATGTCTATGAAAAAGAATCTTACAAGTCTCCCCCTTTACACCAGGGGATATTTAGAGGCTGAACGTCAAGGGCATTGATTTTACCAGCCTTTTTAAAAGCTTTCAAAATAAGCTCTAAATATGTAAAACAATCTTGTAACAGCTTAAGTACTCCAAAAAAGAACTTGTACGCACACCAATTTGACTTTCTAAAAGCCATATAAAACCTAATATCATTAAGTTTAGTGTCAAATGGCTATAATTAATATTAGAAAAAATTATGACACGATAAACATCTATATTGAGGATTTGCTCACAACGATCACAAGCCTCCCATTAGTTGTTAACCATCTGTTTAAGCTCCACACCAACACACTCTTTTTTGAACTAATAAACTCACGAATTCCAGAGCTATAGGATCAAAGCTCCAATAGGGAAAAACTTTAAGAAATCACAGTTACCCCATCATGTGTACTGGCAAACAATATAGAAGAACACAATACCAACCTCAAAAAACATTCTCACAAGACCACTCACTCAGCAAACACAGAAGCAAACCCTAACAAAAATAACCCCAACCCATGCCAAAGCCAGTTTATGACACCATTTTTCCAGTTGAACCCAACCACCCATAACTAAAGCAATCCAAACTTAAGCACACATAAAAGCCTGATTTTAACACTAACCCATCAAAACCGATTATATCAACTCATACTAATATATTACCTACTTAGATCTATTATAAAACAAAACTAACATCATTAATATAAAAAATTAAGATACATCTCATCCTAGCCTTCATAATCTAAATGACGAGTTATAAAATATAAGAACACCGGAAACACACCAAAAACACAAATACCACTTGAAAACAGCTCAAATACCAAGGCCTCAACCAATATTGTTAGCAAATAAATGTACAAGGAATGAAAAGTAACAATCTAAGCAACTGAATATAAAGCAAAAAATTAATCTTAAATGAAAATACATACATGAAACCATGAATTTTATTAGGAAGTACTTCATTCACAAGCCACTCTTGTGATTGATGTATGCTAGAAAATCAAACAACTAAGTAGCACCTTGCCTCTAAACCTTTTCCTTAAAAGCTCAGATAGGATCTAGGAAATTAATCTTATTTTAGTCCAAAATAGCTTCCAAACTTGATAATAACTGGAACTCAACGATCAATTTTGAAGTAAATATGCACTAAACTGAGTAAAGTTAATGACTTTGACCAAAGTTTTCAACTGAATTGTTGGAGCTTCTGAACAAGTATAAAGTTTCAAAAGAATCTTAGGAAGCTTATTAGGTAAAAACATCATGAATTTCATAAAAACCAGAGGAATTACAGTACATAAAAGAAATTAGCTTAAAAAAATACTTAAACTATTTTTAAAAACTACACTAAAACTACACTACAGCCATAATGGCTTTACACTTGCTTTTATAGAAAAAACGAGCTAGGGTCCTCTTTTTCATGTCTTCATTACTTGTTTTTCTTTGTAGACACAACAACAGGGTTGTGTTTGTTGTGTGTGTGTAAAGTTACAATGAATCTCAGCCCTTCAAAGTCCTTGGGTTTCTTTAGAAGCCATCCGAGCCGTCGATATAGGCTTTGGGAGATGTGGGATTGCCAACTTGGCAATCTTACAGCTGGGAAAGCTAGTGGAGGGGGGGGTGGGGGGGGGGGGGAAGTGATTACCCAATGGAGGTGGTGGTAAACATAGGGAAAAAAAAAACGGGTTTGTAAACCCCTTAGTTGGTTTTTGGGGGGAAAACCATGGCGGGTAAAAGTTGTTTCTGTGGAAACAGAGTGGTGCTTTGGGGAAAATAGGCACAAATTGCCCCTCAAAAGAAATGCATCGTTTGCATCCATCGTACTTTTTGTTATAAACTTTGGGGACGTTGCGTAATACAAGTCCCCCAAGAGTAATAACTGTTGTCTTAAGCAAGACACGTCTCTTGGTGATTAAAAAGTATAAGGAACTATGACAGCTTTGGCCCTTGTTGGAATATCTTTGCCAAAAATGGCAGTTTGGCCCTTATCTTCCTTTCCCTCTTTTCTTCTTTAAAATAAAAGTTTAATTGTGATTTACATTTCAGTCCCTAAATTATATTTTCTTTGACTTATTTTGGCCTCGGGGTAGACCTACGGGTTGACTTTTGGTTTGGGTTGGTTGGTCTTTGCCAGTTACTTTTTCTTTTGACTTTTTGACTTGATTGATTTTTCGGCTTCGATTTGGCTTTGTCTTTCACATGGAGTCTTTTCCATTCCTATGCCCGGTATTGGGTCGTTTTGGCTTTGTTTTTTCGTCCTTTTCTTAGTTATAATCCGTTCCTTAAGCACAATACTAATAGCAAACAATTGGTACATTTTGGCAATTTAAGTCCTTTCTGTTATTTTAGCCTCGTTTTTTAAAGGTAAAAGGTATGTGTATATAAATCACATACCAGTAACATATAATAAGAGCCCAATCCAAGAAACACTTAATGAACCAAGTTTCCTTAGGAACTAGTTCAGGTAGGTCCCATGTGCCAAAAAAAACCATGGGGGTTTACCTATCGCTCGAAAAAAAAAATGGTTTTGAGAATGTATCTAAAACTTTAATCCAAGATATCACGCACGCAGGAGTTAACATACCTCAAATTGATGATGATAGTCTAAAACTAAAGGAAATTGATGGCATTAATTACCAACTTACAAAATAGAGAATATATGTTTCTGGAGAAAACTAAGACCTCTCAAGCTCAGGAGATTATAAGTTTGAAAAGGAGAGTCAAGAGACTAGAAAAGAAGAATAGGTCAAAAACCCATGGGCTTAAAAGATTATACAAGGTTGTTCTGTCAGCTAGGATTAAATCCTCTGAAGATGAAGGTTTGGGTAAAGAGGATGCATCCAAATAGTGAGAGATATGTATGATATTATGCTAATGAAGACATTTATATGTCAATGTTCACAAGATATAATATTTGTATTGGGTAAATGATCTTCAAGGGTGATTGATGTGATTTTTTTTGAAACTAAATTGTTATCAATAGGGTGATTATTGAAACTAAAGTTGATCATGAGGTGGTTGTTGAAACTGAAGTTGCTTCTAAAGATGTGAACTTAAGTGTTGATGAAGTTACTTTAGCTCAAGCACTTTCATCTGTTGAAAATTGGCAAACCCAAGTCTGACAAGGTTATGTTACAAAACCAGAGCAGGTACAAATACAATAACAATTTGCTTCAACAACAGTTACTAGCTGCTAGCACAAGACCCAAGGCTAAAGGGCTTGTTATTCATGAAGAGGAGCAAGCAACTACACCAACAGTTGCTTCTTAACAACCATCACAGGTTAAGGTTCAGGACAACGGTAAAGGAATCATGGTAGAAGAACCTTTAAAGATAAAGAAGAAAGATCAAATTAGTTTTGATGAACAAGAAGCTATAAGATTACAAGCTAAATTTGATGAAGATGAGAGACTTGCAAGGGAAAAAGATAAAGCTAATGTTGCTTTAACTGAAGAATGGAATGATATTCAGGCTAAGATTGATGCTGATTATCAATTGGCTCAAAGATTGCAAGCTCAAGAGCAAGAAGAATTGACTGATGAAGAAAAGGCAAGATTGTTTGTACAATTCTTAGAGCAAAGAAGAAAACATTTTGCAGCTAAGAGAGCAGAAGAGAAAAGGAACAGACCTCCAACAACGGTTCAACAAAGGAGTATCATGTGTACTTATTTGAAAAACATGGAAAGATGGAAGCCTAAAAGCTTGAAGAACAAGTCCTTTGCCAATATTCAAGAATTGTTTGACAAAGCTTTTAAAAGGGTGAACACCTTTGTTGACTACAGAACTGAGTTGATAGAAAAGAGTTATAAGAAAGCAAAAGTAATGGAAGAGAGTTCCAAGAAAGCTGAAGCAGAGATAGCACAAGAAAGCAGTTCAAAGAGAGTAGGGGAAGCTCTGGAACAAGAAATCTCTAAAAAGCAAAAAGTAGAAGAAGACCAAGAGTCTGAAGAGCTTAAACAATGTTTGGAAATAATTCTAGATGATAGAAATGATGTAACTATTGATGCTACACCTTTATCTACTAAATCTCCAACCATTGTTGACTACAAGATCTACAAAGAAGGGTAGAAAAGCTATTTCTAAATTATCAGAGCAAATGGTAATTCTCAGATGTATTTAACTTTAATGCTTAGAAACTTTAACAGAGAAGACTTGGAAGTTCTTTGGAGCATAGTTAAAGCTAGATTTAAAAAGACAGAGCCAGTGAATTACATGGATAATTTCTTACTTCTTAATTTGAAGACCATGTTTGAACATCACGTTGAAGATAGTGTATGGAAGAATCAACAAGGATTAGTTAAAGTGATGAACTAGAAGCTTTATGATTCTTGTGGAGTTCATTGTGTAACAATGCAATCCATACTTTATTATCTGTTGGTTGAGAAGATGTATCCACTTACAAATCACACACTACATCAGATGTTTAATGATGTGAAGCTTTAAGTTATTTATGAGTGTGAAATGGCATTTGAGCATATTAGATTGGTCAAGAAACAACTTAAGGAAGGCTATGTACCTGAATGAAGTGTTTGGAAGCATCCTCCTAGTGATTAATGAAGCTTTCAATGAAGAAACTTGAGATTTTGAAAAAGAATATCAAGTTTAGGGGAGGATTGTTTGGATTAAAAGCCTTCTTGAAGTTACTGCTGCTAAGGTTTGTGTTACTGCTGCTAAGCTAAAGTTAGTGTTGTTCATTAACTCTAATGAAAAATATGCTAAGTAGTTAGTACTGCTAGTTACTACTGCTAGTGTAACTTAGTACAACTAGTGTAACTTAGTACTGCTAGTGTATATTAGTACTGCTAGTATATGTTAGTACTGCTAGAGTAAAGTTAGTACTGTTGGTGAAGATTGAAGAAAATATTCTAAGTAGTTACTACTGCTTGTACACAGTTAATGCTGCTGATGTATATGTTACTACTGCTTGTTAAGAGTTAATGTTGCTGGTACAAAGTTACAACTGCTGAAAGATTACAACTGCTGAAAGATAAAGATTGCTTGAAGATCAAGATTACTTATGAGATAAGGATTGTTATTTATAGAATAGATCTTTAAGAATAATCTAAGTTTTAGTAATATATTGTAAATCGACTAGGACTCCTTGGTGTATAAAAGGAGGTCCTAGGGCATAGAGTTTTATGTATCTTAGTCGTATAATTCATAACTTCAAGGTTTTGTAACCCTAATACTAGGAGAGTATTCGTATTATTTGTAATAATAATATTAGAGCTTTTATTATTGAAATTATATTGTTTTGTGTTACTGACGAATTCTTCTTATATTAAAGATTAGATTCCGCATAATCTTTAGTATTATCAAACAAAGTTTCTTAAACTAAGTTGTGTTAGATTTATCTAGCATAACTAAACCTTAAACAAGCTTAAGGAATTCGATCATTAGAAGTTAACTGGGATCAACAAATTCTTTATCCAATACACCCTATATGACCATATAACTTAAGCAAAGTTTGTTTATCTAAATCACCGCCACTGCATAGAATCCTTTTAAAAACACAAAACCATAAACTCCTTAAAAAATATCTACTGTTAAAAAAACTCAAAAAAGATACCTTCAATGTTGTGCGCTTTAATGGTGAGACTTTAATCTGAAGGCACTCTACGGTCCTCGTCTCATAGAATATAGTGAGATGTAGACACTGGTACAAAAGGTGGTATTTGTCACTCCAAAAATGTGTGACGATATGCATTTAGTCACACACGTTTTTTTTGTTGTTTAAGTTTAACTTATCAAAGATGCCAAGTCATTGTTGTAGGCTATTAAGAATAGGTTTGGAGGGAATGCTGCTATAAAAGACTCAGAGGAATCTTCTAAAGTAGCAGTATGAAATTTTTACTGTATCTTGCTCAAAGGTGTTAGATCAAACATTTGATAGGCTTCCAAAGCTTATAAGTCGGTTGGAGATTCATGGTAAAAGTATCTCACAAGAAGATGTGAATCAAAAGTTCTTAAGAAGGTTGTCACAAGAAGAACACACATACCATTGTATGGAGGAACAAGCCTGAGATAGATACATTAAGCTTGGATGATCTTTACAACAACCTAAAGATCTATGAACCATAGGTCAAAGGGACATCAAGCTCAAGCACAAACACACAAAACGTAGCCTTTGTGTCCTTAAACAGCACCAACAGTACAAATGAAGCAGTTAATACTGCTCATGGTGCTACAACTGATAGTACTCAAGCTACTGCTGTTAACTCAACAACAATTGACAACTTGAGTGATGTTGTTATCTGTGCTTTCTTTACAAGTCAACCAAACAGTCTACAACTTAACAATGAGGACTTGCAACAAATTAATCCTGATGATTTAGAAGAGATGGACTTGAGGTGGCAGATGGCTATGCTAACAATGAGGGCAAGGAGATTCTTGAAGAACACTGGAAGAAGTTTTCTGTGAATGGTACTGAAACCATTAGGTTTGATAAGTCCAAGGTGGAGTGTTACAACTGCCACAAAAGGGGACACTTTGCAAGGGAATGCAAAGCTTCAAGGAACCAAGAAAATAGTAATAGGGAGAACACAAGAAGTGTGTCAGTGGAGATAACTACTTCTAATGCTTTGATCTCATGTGATGGTCTTGGTGATTATGATTAGAGTGATCAAGCAGAAAAAGGTCCAACTAACTTTGCACTTATGGCTTACTCTTCTACAAGTTCTAACTCTGAGGTATCTACTGATTCAAACTGTTCATCATCTTGTTTGGAAAATTGTTATTAATGTTCTTTAAGGAACAAATGAACAATGTTAAAACGATTTGAAGGACATCTAGATTTAAAATGCTATTACTTATAAAACAGGTTTAGAGTCTGTAGAAGCAAGACTTCTTGTGTATAAGAAAAATAAGTCTGTTTATGAGGAAGATATCAAGGTCTTAAAACGTGAGATTTATTTAAGAGAAGTAGCCATTACAGAGCTTAGGAGGAAGTTGGAACTGGCTCAAAAACAAAAAGATGAAATTCAGCTAACAGTAGAAAATTTTGAGAATTCATCTAAAAACTTAAGCAAACTACTAGATTGTCAGATAGTTGATAAGTGCAAAACAGGTTTAGGGTATAATGTTGTTCCACCTCCCTATACAGGAAACTTTATGCCCCCAAAACCTGATTTGTCATTCTCTGGTCTAGAAGACTTTATGAATGAGCCTATAGTTAGTGAGCCTATAGTTAAGAAGCTTGTAGTTAAGACTAGTGAAGCTAAGGCTAGTGTAGACAAGCCTAAAGCAGTTAGGAAGAATAATGGTGCTCCAATTATTGAGGATTGGGTGTCTGATAGTGAGGAAGAAGATGTGCCTCAGGCTAAGATTCAAAAGAAAACTGTTAAACCTAGTTTTGCTAAAATAGAGTTTGTTAAATCTAAAGAGCAAGTAAAATCTCCTAGGAAAACAACTGTTAAACAAGGTAATCAAAATAGGCTGAACACACATAGTCCTAGAGGAAACCAAAGAAACTGGAATAACATGATGTCTCAAAGATTAGGAAGTAATTTTGAGATGATTAACAAAAGTTTGCTATGTGTGTCGAAGTTTTGATCACCTGTAGTATAATTGCGAAACCATCAGAGATAGTTTAATAATAAAAAGATGGTAAAACCAATGTGGAACTATACTCAAAGGGTGAATCACCAGAATTTTTCTAGAATGACTCACCCCAGTCCTAAAAGGAACATGGTTCCAAAAGCAGTATTAATGAGGTCTGGCCTAGTATCACTTACTACTGCTAGACCAGTTAATACTGCTCAACCCAAAACAATAGTGAATAGTGCAAGACCAATGACAAATGTTTTTAATAAAGCACATTCAACTGTTAGAAGGCCCATTAACAACAAAACAACAACTAAAAACAGTAATTTTAATCAGAGGGTTAATACTGTTAGTGGTATGAATGTTAATACTGTTAGGCCAAAAGCAGTAGTTAATGTTGCTAGGCCAAAAGCAGTACTTAATGTTGTTATAGGGAAACCAGGTTATGATGTTATGCCTCAGCTTGTTGGGTTTGGAAACCAAAGACTAAAGTAATAGACCATGTTTCTAAACACAACAGTGCATCAACCATCCTAAAAAGGTTTGATTATATTGATGCACAAGGCAGATCCAAGTCAGTGATGGCTTGGGTCCCCAAAAGAGACTATTTTTTCTTACCTTATGTGTAGGGTAATCCACAGCAAGATTTAGAGGAGAAAGGTGTGATTGACAGTGGATGCTCAAGGCACATGACAAGGAACATGTCCTATCTTACTGACTTTGAAGAATTGATGGAGGATCTTTTGCTTTTGAGGTAACCCAAAGGAGGGGAAAATCAACAAGAAGAGGCTACAATCAAAAGCTAGTAATTTAGATTTTAAGATGTGTTGTTAAAAAAAAAAAAAAAAATAAATAAAAAAAAAATAAAAAAAATTATGTAAGAGAGTTCGTTTAACCTCTTTAGTATCTCAACTAATGTGTGATACAAATAATAATGTTCTCTTATAATGACACTGAATGTATTGTTTTATCTCCAATCCTTATAGTTAATGATGAAAGTCATGTTTTACTTAAAGTTCCCAGAAAGAACAATATGTACAGTGTTGATCTAAAGAATATTGTTCCATCAGGAGGTCTAACTTGTCTCTTTGCAAAGCGCTTATATGATGATCTAACTTGGCATAGGAGACTTGGACACATAATTTCAAAACTATGATAAACTGGTTAGAGGAATTTATAAGTGGTTTTACCTTCAAACTTTTGAAATGATTAAAAAACCTTTTTGTTTTGGGTGGTTGCTTGTCAAAAGGGAAAAGCATCATAGATTCTGCTTATAAGGTCCAAAACAGTAACTTTAATTAGCAAACGCTCTACATATGTTGCAATGGATTTGTTTGGTCCAACATTTATAAAAACGCTTAATGAAAAAGTTGTATTGCCTGTTGTCATAGATGATTTACTGTAGGTTTAGTTGGGTTTTCTTTCTAGCTACTAAGGATGAGACTAGTGGCATTCTTAAGTCCTTTATAACTAGAGTAGAAAATCTAACATATCAAAGGGTTAAGGTAATTAGGTGTGACAATGGAACTGAGTTCAAGAATAAGGAGATGAATCAGTTTTGTAAGAGAAAAGGTATTAAGAGAGAATTTTGCGTAGCTAGAACTCCTCAACAAAATGGAGTAGCTGAGAGAAAAAATAGAACACTAATTGAGACTGCTAGGACAATGCTAGCTGATTCTAAGCTACCTACTACTTTTTGGGCTGAAGCAGTTAATACTGCTTGCTATGTGCAAAATCGAGTATTAGTAACTAAGCTCATTACAGACCTCCTTATGAACTTTTTTTAGTAGAAAACCAGCTTTCAGGCTTTAGAGACCATTTGGGTGCCTTGTTTTTTTTGAACGGTATTTGGGTGTCCTGTTATAATTCTCAATACCATAGATCACTTAGGCAAGTTTGATGGTAAGGCTGATGAAGGATTCTTTGTTGGGTACTCAATCAATAGTAAAGCATTTAGAGTATTCAATAGTAGAACTAGGATAGTTGAAGAGAACCTGCATGTCCAGTTTAGTGAGAATACACCTAATATTGCAGGAAGTGGACCAATTGGCTTGTTGTTATTGGATTGCACTAAACAAAGTCAATGTATTTATAAGCAGTTGTTGCAGGAAATCAGTCTAATGGTAATGCAGGTGCAAAAGCATGTGATGATGCAGGTGAAATGGAGACAGTACCTGGCAAAGAATACATTCTGCTACCATTATGGCCTGCTGATCTACTACTCTCTCAAAGTTCAAAGAGTTCTCTTGATGATGGATTCAAACCTTCATGAGATGATGAAAAGAAGATTACTGAAAAACTAGGAAAAGAATGGTGTTGCATTCATAGTAAAGATAGTGAATGTAGTGTTAAGAAAAGGAAGATAATGTTAACAGGCCTAACAATGTTATGTTGCTAGCAACAAATGACGTTAATGTTGTTGTGCAACAAAACAAGCATTAAACTTCTTGATGAGCTAAACTAGGCTGAATTGGAAGATAGTGTTTATTCAGATGATGAGATGAAGATGTTGGTGCAGAGGCTGACATGAATAATTTAGATGCATTTATGCCTGTCAATCCTATTCCAACTACAAGAATTACACCAAACGAGCATTCAGTTGATAAAATTATTAGAAACTTGAATTCAGCGCCCCAAACAAGAAGAATGGACAAGAATTTGGAAGAACATGTTTGTTTAGTCCAGTTCAGAAGAAACAATTCATAAAGGACTTTAAAATTGCGTGTTTGCTTGCTTTTTATCACAAGGAAGAACCCAAAAAAGGCTATTTATGCATGGAAAGGATCCAAAGTTGATAGAAGCTATGCAGGATGAGCTTCTACAATTTAAATTACAAAAGGTTTGGACCTTGGTCGATTTACTAAGTGCCGAAAGGGCTATTGGCACTAAATAAGTTTACATGAATAAAAAGGATAAAAGAGGAATTGTGATAAAAATAAAGCAAGATTGGTTGCTCAAGGGTACACACAAGAAGAAAGGATTGACTATGATGAAGTCTTGGCCGCTGTTGCCAGAACCTTGAAGCAATTAGGCTATTCTTAGCCTATGGCTTCATTAAGACTTTTGTGGTGTACCAAATGGTTGTCAAGAGTGTCTTTTCCTTTATGTAAGATTGAAGAGGAAGTCTATGCTTATCAACCACCAGGATTTGAAGATCCTGACTTCCCTGACAGAGTATACAAAGTAGAAAAGGCACTTTATGGACTGCATCAAGCTTCCAGAGCTTGGTATGAAACCTTGTCAACTTATTTGTTAGACAATGGGTTTCAGAGAGGAAAGATAGACAAGACTTTGTTTATCAGAAGAGACAAAGGTGATATTCTGTTAGTTCAAATGTATGTAGATAATATCATTTTTGGCTCTACAAAGAAGTCATTATGCACTGAGTTTGAGAAGATGATGAATAAGAAGTTTCAAATGAGTTTTATGGGTGAACTCACATTCTTCTTAGGACTGCAAGTAAAGCAAAAGGAGGATGGGATTTTTATCAGTCAAGACAAGTATGTGACTGAGATTTTGAAGAAATTTGGTTTTACTAATGTCAAGACAGCAAGCACACCTATGGAAACTCAAAAGCTTTTGCTCAAGGATGAAGATGGTGAAGAAGTGGATGTTCATTTATATAGATCAATGATTGGTTCATTGATGTATCTTACTTCTTCAAGACCTGATATTATGTTTGCAGTGTGTGCTTGTGCAAGATACCAAGTCAACCCAAAAGTGTCACATCTTTATGCTGTGAAAAGAATTTTTAGATACTATATAAAGGTCAACCAAATTGGACCTTTGGTATCCAAAAGATTCTCCTTTTGATTTGGTAGCATACACTGATAGTGATTATGCTGGAGCAAGCTTGGATAGGAAGTCCACAACAGGAGGTTGTCAATTCCTTGGGTGTAGATTGATTTCATGGCAGTGCAAGAAGCAGACTGTGGTTGCTAATTCCACAATAGAGGCTGAATATGTAGCTGCTTCAAGTTGCTGTGGCCAAGTGCTTTGGATTCAAAATCAATTGCTTGATTATGGGTATAACTTTATGCATACAAAGATCTATATTGATAATGAGAGTACTATATGCATAGTTAAGAACCCTGTTTTCATTAAAAAACAAAGCACATTGAGATTAGATATCACTTTAGTAGAAGATTCAATGAAAAGAATGCTAATCAAATGATCAAAGATTCTATGACAAGATGTTGCAGATTTGCTTACAAAAGCATTTGATGTAAGTAGATTTTAATATTTGATTGCTAGTATTAGAATGCTTAATCTTTAAATTCTTGATTATGAAAATGGTGAGAATAAAAACAGAAAGAGAGATGTGTGTTACAATTAGACTAGTATTTAGTGAGAAAAGATTGGAGAAAAAATTTTTTTTTTGTGAGTTGAAAAACAGAAAAAGAGATGTGTGATAAAAACAGATAGAGTGATTTGGTGAGTAAAAGAATTGAGAGAAGTGGTGTGTTAAAAAACAGAAAGAGAGTTGTTTAAAAACAGAAAGAGAGAATTGTGAGTCAAAAGAATTAAGAGAAATCAAAAAAGACAGAGAGATTTTGTGAGCTAAAATGTTAATTTGATGATGGAAAAGCTGATTAGAATGGAATTGGAGTTAATGCTGGTGATTCAAAGTTAATGTTGTTAGGCATAAACTTACTACTGCTGGGGAAAGTTAATGCTGCTAGGCATAAACTTACTACTGCTGTTGAAAGTTAATGCTGCTAGGCATAACTTACTACTGCTGTTTTGAAAGTTATCCTGTCTAGGCTAAAAATACTACTGCTGTTGAAGTTAATGCTGCTAGAATAACTTACAACTGCTGGTGAACGTTAATGCTGTTGAGGGTAGTTTCATAAATACTTCGATTAAGGGTTTCATTCACTCATTTAATCGAATTTTATTCATCATATACTCTCTAATCACAAACCCTAACTCAATTTATCATTATCACTACAAAACCCAACTCATTGACTACCTACAGTTTGCTGATACTCACAATTTAGTCGTGTTTTTGGCTAAACCCGCTGAAAGTGAGGGGTTTGAACAAAATGTTGATTTTTTGAATGCACACACCATAAAGTATGCTTTAACCGTTAATCCCACTATATATACTTCGTGTATTGAACAATTTTGGGCTACTGTCAAGGTGAAAACGGTCAATGGGAAACAACAGTTACAAGCCTTAGTAGATGGGAAGAAGATAGTTGTTACTGAAGCATCTGTTAGAAGAGACCTTCAATTGGATGATGAGTGTTGATCCTAATAGATTAGATCTTGCTTAGCTTGTATAAGCCTAAGTTGTATTGAATAAATTCAAAACAACTATGATAGAAACTTTGATTGTAAATATCAAAGACTATGTGGAATCTAGTCAATGATACTAAGAAGAATTTCAATGAAACAGTAATGAATAAGATTAATAACCAATGTTGCAAAACAAGGTCTACAAGGCCAATTAATCACCGATTACACGCTACAAGGCCACCAACCTTGCCGATTAATGTAACAAGGTCAAACAAATAGGTCAATTATGGTCAACGGCGATCAACGATGGTAAAACTTGCCGGAACCTTAATCTTGCTGGGAAAGTAACTAAACTCCACCCCCTAAACTTGTTTTGATCGCTTATAGTAGCTTTTAAATCTATTACAAGTTTTTTTAGAGAAAAGTCTTGCCGATAATATCAAAAACTCACCGAAAATACACAAAACTTACCGGAAATACCCAAATTTTGCCATAAATGACAATCCGATTAATCCCGCCTTGACCAATTACAAGCTACAAGGTGGTAGACCACCTGACTAATGATTCATGATTTTTGCAACCTTGTTAATAACAAGCAGTTTACCAAACTTCTAGTCTCAATATAATACGAACACTCTTAATAGTGTTAGGGTACAAAACCTTGAAGCTATATTGATATCAAAACAAACGATTTTTCTGATATTTAACTCTTTGCCCTAGGATACCCTTTTTTGATTTTATACACCAAGGAGTCCTAGTTGATTTACAATATTTTCCTAAGTTATCATGATCTTCTAAACAAATAACTTATACGTATCTTTTATAAAAATATCTCATACATATCACATAAGAAATCTTTATCTTCAGTCAATCTTTATCCATTAGCAGTTGTAACTCTGTCAGAAGTTGTAACTTTGTACCAGCAGCTAACTCTGAACACTAGCAGCAGTAACTTATACACCAGCAGCATTAACTGTGTACAAGCAGTAGTAACTACTTAGAATATTTTTCTTCATTCTCCATCAGCAGTACTAACTTTACTCTAGCAGTACTAACTTTACTCTAGCAGTACTAACATATACTAGCAGTTCTAAGTTACACTAGCAGTACTAAGTTTATACTGGCAGTACTAACTACTTAGCGTATTTTTCATAATCTTTTTGCTAGCAGTAGTAAACAGACAAACCTTTCTTCTCGAGCCAGCACTAACTTTGATGAGCTGCAATAATTTCCAAACAGCCTTATGAAGCTTCTTAATCCAACAAATCGTCCCCTAAAAACTTGATTTTTTTCTTCTAAATTATCAAGTTCTTCATAAAAGTCTTCACCATCACAAGAGGATTGATTCAAACACTTCCAGGATTCTTGAGTTGTTTTGTGATGAGCTTAAGAAGCTGATAACATATTTCATTCAAATGATCAGCTTGAAGCTTCTTGTTGAGCATGCCTGTGATTGTTGCAGGTGTAAGGGGATACCTTTTCTCTACCAGCATAAAGATATGCATAGATTGCAACCTCAGAAAGTGTACTCTACAAGAATCAAGTAGCTTCTATATCAACACTTTTTCATTTTACAGAGCTCCAGAATGGACTTCTCATAGGTTCAAACATTGTCATTAGATCCCCCTATAACACTCTCTCATAGCCCTCCTCTAGCCTTGTTGACCCATGCTTAGCTTTCACCAGTTTCCACAGAGTTTCCAAATCTTCTTTGTTAAAATTCCTAAGCATATGAATAAAGGCTGAGTACCTTTTAGAACTTCCATCAGCTCTTATAATCTGAAATTGGCTGATTTTTCCTTCTTTGATTGTCTTCCAGTCAATAATTCATGGAGGCTTAGTGGTCAAAGGAAAAACATCAATTGCTACTTCTTCTTCATCAGGAACAATGTTTCATAGTTCTTTCATCCTAGGCTTCTTCCTGATTCATCATCCCACTTTTGCATCATTATCTTTTGCTTCTTTTAGTCTACTTCTTGATTTAGCTCTGTGCCTGCCTCTCTTAGTACTATCCTTCTGCTCTCTTTTCACTACTTCAGCCAACTTGTTTTGTAGTCAACAAAAGTGTTAACTCTTTTGAAAGCTTTGTCAAACATGTCCTTGATAACTTCAAACTTGAAGCCCTTTAACTGTTTCAGAGTGTATCCTTCCATGTTTTTCAGATAGTTACAATATAGCTTTCTTTGTTGAGCTTAAGTTGGTGGTTTGTTCCTCTTTTCTCTTGCTCTCATTTCTGCAAAGTGTTTCTTTCTAGCTTCTAAGAGTTGTACAAACAACTTTGACTTTTCTTCAATAATCAATTACTCTTGTTCTTTTGCTTGTAATTGTTGAGCCATTTGATAGTTAGCATCCATCATTGCTTGTGTGTTATCCCATGATTCAATTAAAGCTATGTTGGCTTCTTCTTCCTTTTATCTTGTAAGCCTCTCTTCTTCTTCTAATTCAGCTTGTAATTGAGCTTGAAGATTTAGAGCAACCTCTTGATCATACATAATCTGACCCTTCTTCTTCAAAGGCTTCTCAGACTCAATCATTTTTGCCTTGCCTTTGTCCTGTGAAGGTTTTGATGCAGCTGGTGTTGTTGTTGTAGTTTGTATTGTAAATTTGCTTGGCTCTTGAATCATAACCCCTCTAACTTTGGGTTTTGCAGCTTTGATCTCTATTAAAGTCTGAGCCAGGGTCAATTCATCAACAGTTGTTGTTGTAGCACTTTCAGTAGTAACTTCAGCAGTACTAACTACCTTTTCAACCTTAACTCCTGTTTTCTTAAAACACCTGTATCAAAACATTAGGTTTTCATCACTTTCTCCCCTGAGTCTCATCAATCTAAATGAACCTCTGCATCAGCATCATATCAGTTTATTTTTCCTTCACTTGTTTGGATGTATACTCCCTAATCACCCAAACTAGCTTCATCAGAGGATTCTACCCTTCTAGTGAACCAACCTTCCTTATCCTTATGAGCCTGTGTTCTGACTTATCATCCTCTCTAGCTTCTTGACCCTTCTTCTTTAAAACTCAGCAATTTCCACTATCTTGAGCAGTCTTGGCCTTTTCCAAATCAAGAACCTTCTTTTGTAAGTTGGTACATAAGTTCCATCAATTCAGTAAGTTTCACTCTATCCTCACCACTGAGCAGTGGATCATTGAAGTTGTAGGTACATTTTCATTTGGTACATTATCAAGAGAACCACTAGGTTGAGGAACCTCGGTGTTCTTTTTCGTGCTTATGAGTACTTCTATGATTTTTGCTTCTCGAGGTTGGGATGATGATGGTTTGAGTAATGATGGGGTGTGTGATGGGACAGTTGGTATTCTGAACTCTTCACCTATTTTTCATGAGCTTGAAACCATCATAGTTTAAAATAAAGGGTAACTCTTCTAGATAATCCTTTCCCTTCTCTTCATGTTCCTAAATATCTTTTTAGTATGAGAGGGGGTAACATAAATCCTTTTATGATGTGACATATCCCCAACTTGTTTATTCATAAATACTTGTACGAATCTTGGATACATCCAGAATTTTACCATACTATCCACATTCTTTACCATACTATTAAAGATATACTTGGAAAAGTTGAATTTTTGGTTTGTGGCTAAGCAAATTAATTGCAGAGGCCATAGTGCTACTAAATTCGTTCCATGCAGTAGTCTTAGCACTTAGGCATTGCAAAATTGTATGAATTAAAAACTTCCATTGAGGAGAAAAGAATGCCTTGTAAAATGTAAGCTTCTGAGAAAGTTTTTCATACCCCATGAGTGTAAGCTGTTCAAATTGCCTGCAATTGGCCGACAATCAACACATTAGGCATCTTCCAGTGGTAAATCTCTTCTATTGTGGATTCAGTTATATCACCTTCTTATTATCACTAGGGCTGAATTGTACTTCCTATAATTAACCGTTTTTGCTTTGACAGTATCCCAGAACTGTTTAACACATGAACAATAGATTGTAGGATTGACGGTTAAAGCATATTTGATAGGGTTTGCATTTAGAAAATCAACTATCTCCTCAAACCCTTCACTTTCAGTGGGTTTCTCCAAAAACGCAACTAAATTGTGAGTATCAGTAAATTTTAGATCCGACATTGTGTTGGGTTTTGATGAAGAATGATGAAATTGAGTTAGGGTTTATGATTAGAGAGTATATGAAAGATTAAAATCGATTGAATGAGTGATTGAAACCCTTAATCGAAGTATTTATGAAAATACCCTCAACAACATTAACGTTCACCAACAGTTGTAAGTTTATGCCTAACAGCATTAACTTTCAACAGCAGTAGTAAGTTTATGCCTAGCAGCATTAACCTTCCCCAGCAGTAGTAAGTATATGCCTAGCAGCATTAACTTACCCAAGCAGTAGTAAGTTTATGCCTAGCAGCATTAACTTTGAATCACCAGTATTAACTCCAATTCTATACTAATCAGCTTTTCCATCAACAAATTAACATTTTAGCTCACAAAAATTTCTCTGTCTATTTTGATTTCTCTCAATTCTTTTTACTCACAATTCTTAGTTGTTTTGATTTCTCTTAATACTTTTAGCGCGCAATTTCTCTCTTTTTTTTTTTTCTTCCCTTTTTTTTTTTTTTTTTTTTTTTCTTTGTTTGTTTTGATAATATTCAACTCTCTTTCTGTTTTTCAACTCACCACATCTCTCAATTCTTTTTCTCACCAATTCACTCTATCTGTTTTTATTTTCACACATCTCTCTTTCTATTTTTCTTCTCACTTATTCTCTCAATTCTCACAGAATTAATTATACTTAGCAGTGTAAGTCTAACTAATAGTATTAACTCAACAATATTAAGTATAGCTAGAGCCACTAATTTACATTATACATAATTTTCATCATTATCAGCTTTTTCATCCCATTCAAATCATCATTTGTTATATAATCCGCTGCATATGAACATAATTAACCTCCCCTCAATCAATACTTCAGAGGTTAAGCATGCCAATACTTACAATTAGATATTGAAATCTGCTAACATCAAATGTTTTTGTGAGCAAATCTGCAACATTCTAATCTGTGTGAATCTTTATCTTCTGAATAAGCTTCTTCTTATTGGAATCTATGATAAAGTGATGCCTAATCTCAATGTGCTTTGTCTTGAATGAAAACCAGGGTTCTTTACTACGCAGATAGTACTGTCATTATCAATATGAATCTTAGTCTGCATGAAGTTATATCCATAATCCATCAATTGATTTTGGATTTAAAGCACCTGTCCACAGCAATTAGAAGAAGCTATATACTCAGCTTCAGTTGTGGAATTAGCAACCACAATCTGCTTCTTATATTGCTATAAAATCAACCTGCACCCTAGGAACTGACAACCTCGGTTGTGGATTTCCTATCTAAACTTGCTCTTGCATAGTCACTGTCTTTATATGCCACCAATTCAAATGGTGAAGCTTATTTAGCATTAGTGAACCAAAGGCCCAAATTAGTTAGCTCACTTATAAGTTTCTTAAAGATCCTTTTTCACGCTTAATGAAGATCGTGAAAACTTTAGGATTGACTTGGAAATCTTGCACATGCACATATGCAAAACATAATATCAGGCCTTGAAGAAGTTAGATACATCAATGAACCAATCATTGATCTATATAAATGTTCAGCTACATCTTCACCATCTGCATCTTTGAGCAAAGCCTTTTGAGTTTCCATAGGTGTTCTTGCTGTCTTGACATCACTAAAACCAAACTTGTTCAAAATCTCATTCACATACTTGTCTTGACAAATGAAAATCACATCTTCCTTTTGCTTCACTTGCATTCCTAGGACGAATGTGAGTTTACCCATAGAGCTCATTTGAAACTTCTTATGCATCATCTTCTCAAATTCAGTGCATAATGACTTTTTTGTAGAGCCAAAAATGATATCATCTACATACACTTGAACTAACAAAATATCACATTTGTCCCTTTTGATAAATAAAGTCTTGTCAATCATTCCTCTCTGAAACCAATTGTCCAACAAATAATTTGACAAGGTTTCAAACCAAACTCTAGGAGTTTGATGCAATCCATAAAGTGCCTTTTCTACTTTGTATACTCTGTCAGTGAAGTATGGATCTTCAAATCCTGGTGGTTGACAAACATAGACTTCCTCTTCAATCTTTCCATACAGAAAAGCACTCTTGACATCCATCTGATACACCACAAAGTCTTTAAATGAGGCATATGCTAAAAATTGCCTAATTGCTTCAATTCTGGCAACAGGAGCAAAAACCTCATCATAGTCTATTCCTTCTTCTTGTGTGTATCCTTGTGCAACAAATCTTACTTTATTCTTAATCACAATACCTCTTTCATTCTTCCTGTTCCTGAAAACCCATTTTGTCCCAATAGCTCTTTTTTCCATTAGGTAACTCCACCAAGGTCCAAACTTCTTGTAACTTGAATTGTAGAAGCTCTTCTTGTATAGCTTCTATCCAACTTGGATCCTTCAGTGCTTAAACTACCTTTTTGGGTTCTTCTTGTGATAAAAAGCAAGCAAACAAGCAATTTTTAATGTCTTTATGGTTTCTTCTTTGTTCAAGAGTAGTGCTAAGAAACCCATGTTCCTCTAAATTCCTTATCATTCTTCTTGTTTGAGGTGTTGAATTCAAGTCTCCAATAATTTGTTCAATTGGATGGTCTTTGTGTAACACCCCCAAATTGGGTCGCAGCAGAATAAGGATCTCCGGGGCATGTTACTTCATAGATCAATAACACAAGATATATA
>BQNB010027909.1:32439-56503 GCA_026074375.1 Tanacetum coccineum
TGACATCTTCACTTTCACTTTCTTTTTACTATCATCTTCCTTTAATAAATTCCTTTTCCTCTTAACATGTGTTTCTTTAGACCTTAAAACATGAACAACAGCCTTAGGCTTAACTTCCAAAATAACCTTATCTGAAACAACATCAACAACCAAATTACCCTTAACAACAGAAACCACATCAACCGACGCCTTATCTGCAACAACTACAATTGTGCACCAGGCAGCTGCCAGCTGCCCCGCCCCATTAGGACTCCTGATGGAAGTAGGTTTGGATAATAATGCTAGCAGGGACAGATCTTATTTTCAAGAAAGATCCGAAGGGGAGGGGGGTTTTCTTCGGGGCTCGAGAGATGGAATAGATAGGGCTACATTAGTGGCTTATTTGCAACAACTACATTATACAGCTTATCTGCAACAACTACATTAGCCGGCTTATCTGCAACAACCAGCGCCTTATCTGCAACAACCGACTTCTTAACCACATCAGCCTTATCTGCAACAACTACATTAATCGGCTTATTCACAACTTGCACACCCGTAGTAGGATTAAATTCAGATGACACTGGCCGCGGGTTAAGTACTTTATCCCCATGTTTAGTAGACATATTCATATCTCTCGTAACCCACTTACTCATAGGAGAATCACTACCAATAACCTTCGATTTCTTAGGAGAACCACAATCAACCTGAGGCTTATCCTTAACACCTAATACAAAACAAAAAAATTAAATATAAATCATTAGTAAAACAAAAAAATAAGGAACAAAAACAAATTATTACACAAGACCAAATGAAACACATGTGGTTCATCACTAAGAAAAATCTCATAAGCACTCATTAATCACATGTGATTCATCACTAAAAGCAACAAAAATTAAGCACCATCTACCATTTTATATAATAAGTAAGGAACAAAAAATAAGCAAAATCTACTAAATAAAAAACATCTATTGCTTAAACACAAAATAAGCAACATCTACCAACTCTCATAAGCTCTAGCTCTTATAAGCTTTAACCTTTAGCTCCAACCACTTGCGCTAACATCACCATTAAAAATCACAACAGCAAATATGCTCATTCATAAATAAAAACTTACTAAATCACGTGTGATTATCACATACACATTCCATCAAACACATTGTGTGCATCCAAAGTCATAACTAGAATAAGCAACAATAAGCAACAAGAACCTAAAAACCCTAAAAAGCTCAAATCCTAAAAAGCTAAAAACCTAAATAATCAACATCTACTGCTTATATCCAAAATAAGCAATAAATAATAAACAAAATAAGTAACATCTACTGATAATATCCTAAATAAGAACAAAACCTGAAGAAAACTAAATAAGCATAAAAACAAGCAACGAATCACCTTTCGATTTGCAATATTTCATCTTGTAAGTCAATTGTATATTGTTAATTTTGATCAATTTGGGTTGAATAGATGTTAGGGATTCATTACGCTGGAGTGGGGGTGGTTATTGTATGAAAATAATATATATGTGTGTGAGAGAGAGAGAGAGAGTGGGGGAAAAAGACAGGTGTGAGTGGTTATGAGAACCATTCAAATGACCATTATCAATTAAGTGTGTGAGAATGTATAATTACGAAATGGTCCCTAAGTGAATAATAAAAATAAAATAAGAAAATATCGTAACCGTCATATTAGATTCAGATGTACGGTTGATAGTGAGCGCTTTGTTCTTTGATGAGCACATGTTCTACATAGAACTTTTTTCTTTTCTCTACACCCTAGGACCTCCTTTTATAGTACAAGGAGTCCTAGTAGGTTACAACACATTTAATACTTTCCTATGTATTCTACATTAATACATTTTAATGCTTTCCTAATAAACCTTGTAACCTCCTCATCATATTTAATACTTATTAATGCTTTCCATAAGTATAAGGAAACTAAATCATTTGAATATCAATCATGATCTTCATATCTTTGATCATATCTTCTACAATCTTCCATCTTTTGTAGAATCTTCATTATGTCGATTTAGTCCCTCTTGTTTCATTTAATTCAAACAGCATCAAGGAATCTTTAATTCCCAACAATCCTCCCCTAAACTTGATATTCACTTGTTAATCATCAAGTTTCTTCAATGTAAGCTTCTTGATCACCAGGAGGATGTATCCAAACACTTCTTCACTTCTAATTGCTGTTTGAAATCTTGTTGTTCTTGTTTCTAGCATCATTTGAAGTCTCATCAATGAAGGTAACCTCTGCATCTGCATCATCAATCCTCCCCTGTTTGGATGCATCCTCACCTAAACTTTCTTCATTATCAGATAAGTGGTTTTTAAATTCTCCAAATCACGAACCATGGTAAGAAAATTGGTACAAAGAATCATCAATTCAATAAGTTCAAAACTATCCTTATCACTTTGAAGTGAATCACATAAATGTATAGTTTTTGGCAAACTACCAGCCATAAACGGATTTGATGATTCTTTACCAGTTTTTGTTTGCCCCGGAATAGCCAATTCTTCATAATAAAACATGGTGAATTGATAACCATATAGTTTTGGGCAAACTATCAGCCATCAACTTTACCAAGAGCCATTTGCTTTGGACTAGCCAACTCTTAACTGTGAAGCATGGTGAGTTAAGAACCATATAGTTTTTAGCAAACTATTAGCTGTCAACGGATTTGAGAATTCTTTACCAGATGCCGTTTGCACTGGAATAGCCAATTCTTAGTGTCGGTTAGACATGGTGAATTGATTACCATTTGTTGTGTTGAAATGAAACCAACACCTGAAAATTATCCTATCCCTTGTAGCTTGCCAATTCTCAAAACCACTATCCATAAATCAGGCTAAGAACAAACTATCTGAGAACCAAACTGTGTGTTGTCAGATAGCAGACAAAGCTAACAGTACAAACAACATTTCTCGGACGCCACTAGCAGTATTAAAACATCTCGGACAAGAAAGGCAGTACAAATACTTTTGAACAGTATTAAAACCTTAAGCACGCACAGTACTAGTTTATTTGAGCCCATACACACGAACAACATTAACATTCTATGGCCCAAATAGTAATAATCACGTCTAACAGCACTAATGTATACTTTTAGGCCCAACATAAGTCATTCGTTGACAACACTAAAATATATCTTGGCAGCATTAACTCGTTTTGTGGTAGCATTAACAATAATAGGCAGTATTAAAGTAATCTTCATGGCAGTACTAATATGTTTCCTTATCAGCATTAAAAAGTTCATAAATATAAAACTTGTTGTATGCCACATCTAACAATATATGAAACAAATATGGGAACCAAAAACCAGTCCCTAAAAATCAGGGATTTCATATTAAAATGGATCCCATCCATGAATCAATTACCAAAACTACTTCCATACCTGTATCATACTTAAATTCGAAACCTTCTGCTTCTTTTTCTATCAAAGAACCGAATACAAGAAATTTTTAAAGCTTATGGTTTCTTAAGAGATGCCTCCATTCTTTTTCTCATCCAATATCAATTAGCAACATTTTTTTAATTCCAAGCAGATTAGCAAACCTTTATCCTGTAAATATGTTTATGGAATGCCCTACACACTAGATAAGAGAATTAGTTTCTATTTAAGACCCAAGCCATTACTGACTTAGATCTACCATGTGCATCAATATAGTCAACCCTTTTCAAGATCATTGATGCAATGTCTTTTGACACATTGTCTAAAACATTTATTGGTCTCCATTCATAACGTGCTGATGGCTTAACAACATTTTCCCAATTTCCCTTGACATCACTTTTTACTGCATTTCCCTTAGTAGTATTAACACCATTTACCTTAACAGGATTAGCTTTTGATGCTGTTGGTATATTAAATAGCCTTCTATTAGATGAATGAGACTTTAAAAGGTTATTTCTTGGTCTGATTTCATTCACAATGGGTCTATCAGTATTAACTTTCCTAGCAGTACTAGTTGCTATTGCTTGACTAGAAAGATTTTGTCTAGTAGCATTAACTGAAACCTGCCAGTTTTAGTTAGTACAGCTTTTGGAACAAAGTTGTTTTGGTGATTCAATCTTTGCACATTGTTCCATACTGGTCTTTTCTCCCCTTGACCAGTACCCTTACCCTTTAGTTTGTTCAATTCAACTTATTTAGCTATTTTTTTCTCATGGAAATCACAATCTCTGACCAATTTTTAAATCCAATTCCTTCTTTCTTATAAATTTGACCAATTTTATCAACTGTTTAAGTTTCAAGAATAACTTCAGACACATCATTCTCAACATCTGAGATCCAATCCTCAATGATGACTTTTTCTCTATTAATGTTTGCTTTGATACCACTTGTTGGATCCCTTTTTGAATAGATCTAGAACCTTTAGCTTGCAAAGAGTTTGCTCCTTTAGATAATTCTAAAGCAACAATAATGAAACACTGAGTAAACACTATTGATTATGCAGAATCTAATCAATAATGCTAAGAAGAACAAAATTGAATATCACAAAAGAACTTTTATATTAAACCTTGAATCTGCCTAGGTTACAGATTACAAACTATGATTACTATTCGATCTATATGATCTGTGTAGAACTATATCTACTAACTATGCCTAAGGTTCCTTTTATAGACTAAGGAAATCCTAATGGGCTTTACAAAACGCGTATAAAGATCATGCATATCATTTCCTAAGATATCCCATGCATATCTCATAAACGATACTAACTATTTTATACTAACGGTACTAACTAACTGATCAGTACTTAACACTTTGTACTGTCAGTACTAATTACAACTAACGGTACTAAATATTATAACTAGCGGTTCTAAGTCAGGAATGAATAATTCCCAACATATATTTATGAGGCATTAAGAGGTATTAAGACACTCCTTAAACATCTAGTTCAATAAGAGTTTTTAGCCTTTTAGTGACTCTTTATAAGAAGAAAAAAAACAAACATTTAAATCTTAACCGCCTCTTTATTCCAGAGAAAAAAACCACACTTTTTGGTCCAAACCTCTTACTGCTCTGACTGAGTTAGATTAAGAGGTTCTTTTGGAAAAACAAACAAAACCTTATTTTACCAATTAGTGCTCTTACATCCTTACAACGTGTGAAAATTTTGTCTATTGCTGTTAATGTTGCACGTGTCCAAATTATGACATGACAGGTTGAAATTAGTACAATATAAGTTTTAATATATCATCTTCATTTTATATGTTTTTTTGAATTTTATTTGATTTTATGCTTATTACAAGACACTTTGGTTAGCTTTTAATGGTAGGTGTTACCACATATTTTTACATATTAATACTAGGTGGTCATGCTTAGCACGACCCATGGAAGTTAATGTTTATTGTTAAACGATGATTTATATGCTCGTTAATTAGAGTTAAAAAAACAAAATAAGAGTCATGGAAAAGGTATTAAATGCAAGTGAAAAACAATATTGTCCACCGCGGTGGTTTTTAGTTTTGTGTGGGTTCTCTTTCTTGGAGCCCCTTTCTTCTCTTTGTTCTTTTTGTTACGTGGCTAATAATATCTTTGCTTTTCCAAAAAAAGAAAAAAAAATGTCGTAGCAAATATCCTGAAATAAAGTTGACTAACATTTGTTCCACTCAAACTTTACTTGTATGTTTCCAAAATGTAAAGTTTTAGTGGAACAAAAAACTTGTATGTTTCCATTGATTTTTTTTGGAAACATACAAGTAAAAAATGTATGATCATACACACTAAAAAATTGAAGAAGAAAAAGAAAAAGAAAATGTGGCTTCGTCAACAGTGACGTATCCGCGTCTATATACCATCAAGTTTTGTTTTTTTTTGGATATAATTAAACTATCAAATTGTTATGTTATACGAAAATTAATTAGTGTGTATGATCATACATTTTGCATTGCACAAAAAAAAAATCACCTAATTCCCTTTACTTTACTTGTATGTTCCACAAAAAAAATCACCTAATTCCCTTTACTTCTTACAATTATATATTTTTATACATCAACAAATATACATAAATACTGTAACAATAATTTAATTTTGACTTTGCAAGTCTCTTAAACTAATAATTCAATTGGTTATTTTGAAAAGGAATAAAAGAGAAAAGGAGAAGAAGAGATAACAATACGATCACAACCAACATTTTTTTTCCTAAAAATATGCTATTGTTTTTATAAAGAATAATATAAATAAGTCTTACAAATGCAACAAAACATTACAACCCAAAAATTGCAACTAAACGAAAACGTTTACGTGACCAATATAACAAAATAAAATTATTTATTTACTAAAATAACTTTCTAGTTACATCGATGCTCTTCTAAAAAAACATAAGGAAGTGGAATAATAATAATAATCATTGTTAAAAAAACAAAAAAATACATCAAATCTTATCAGAATTCAGAAGTCCATAACCAACCTCCACTTCATTCGCGCATCCCGTCGTTTCATCTCATCACAATACTATGCACTATTAACACCATACACTAATACTATTACTGTTGATCACTTTTTGACAATTCTTGATGAAGGTACTCATGTATTCTCTTTGTTGTGCTTGTGTCATTGGCTTACTTCTTTTTGCTTTAGCTTTTTGTTCAGCATAGAACTTCTTCTTCTCATTTATCATTTCCACCATTCTTTTTGCAAAATCATCATTGCTTATACTTTCTCCCTGAAGACTCTTGACTACCTCTGTATTAACTTCTAGTTTTGCCCTAATGGTATCCCAATCTTCTTCAGTATAAAATTGTGCAGCTTTTTGAACTTCAGCCTTTCTTTTTAGTTGTTGTTCTGACAATTCTTGTTTCTTCCTAGCAACTCTTTTGGCTAACATCTTATCTAAATAATTCTGTTTGGCAAACTTCTTCATCCATTTGAGCTTGCAATCTTATAGCCTCTTCCAATCCAGCTTCTTCTTGTCTTATTTGTTCTTTAGTCTTATGAGTAGCCTGGATATCCTCTTTAACCATCTGAGCTTTTCCTTCTCTTTGACCCTTTTTAGGAGAATGAATTATACTAGAAGTACTAATTGATGTTCTAACAGTATCAACTTTAGAACTATCAGTATTAACATCTTCAATACCAGAATTAATCTCAACTCTGCCAAAAATTATTCCTCTCCTCCTCAACATCTGAATTTAGCATTAAACTTTTAGCTATAACCTTGCTCTCCTCCCTTTAATCTCTTGCCCATTTATCAGTCACTTGCTTTGCTAACACTTTGAGAAGCAACTTTTGACAAAGTTTTAGCTGCCTCCAAGATTGTGGGACTGATTTCTTCTTCTTCTTGAGCCTCCCCTGAAGCTTTTGTAGGAGTAACAAAATCTGTTGACTTCTCTTTCATGGATTCTCTAACCAAAGATACTAGAGGATCATCATCAATATCCTGTATTATCCTCCCCTGATCCTCTGGTTCTTCACCCTCTGATGCAGACACAATTACTTTCTTGGATTTTCCACTCCAAAGTCTTTTTCTAGAGATTATCACCTTCTTTACCAATTTGAGCACAACATTCCCTAAGGTCTGTTTGGTGTCCTTCAACTCTTTCTCCAAACTAGTAACCCTGGTCACCAAGCTAGGTACAAGTACCATCAATTCTTTGAGTTGTATACTGGCCTCAGCACTTCCTGATGTGTTACCTTCAGGGAGAGGTGCTTCATATGACCTAGGTGGTGAGGAATGAGGTGGTGAGTAAGGTGGTGATTGAAATGGTGAATGAGGTGGTGATTGATGTGGTGAATGAGGTGGTGATTGATTGTGTGATGAGGTGTTGAGTCTGATGTGGTGAATGAGGGGGTTTTGGGTTGGGTGGGGGAAAATTGATTTTGGTGAATGAGGTGTTGATTATTAGGTGTAGGGATGTGGATGTAGTGGATCAACAGGTGTGGGATGGGGTTCAGCTGGTTGTGCTGATCCTTCACCTTGATCCATAGCTGCACCTGCCAACATAGCAGGCAGCAATGGTACAATATCCCCTGCATAACCCCTTTTCATGTTTGCAAAAAGCTTTTTGGTCAAAGTTGGGGCTAAATACTTTCCTTTATGTTCAGTATTAATGTCCAAAATAATTTGTAAAAATCTGGATACATTAAAAATTATTGTATTACTCTCCAAGTTTAGAACCTTTCCATTAAAAAAAATCATTTTAGAAAAATTATAAACCCTATTACTAGATAGACAGATTAATGCAGTAGCAAAAGTACTACCAAATTGATCCCATCCACCAGACTTAGGGCTTAAGCAGTGTAAAATGGTGATTAAAAATTTCTATTGGGGTGTAAACTTTCTTTTTCCAAAAAGTTAATTTACCCTCAGTAACATACCCCAATGTGGCTAATCCAGCATATATTTTAGCATCAGATAAACTATGTAATCCGCTGTGCAACTGCCAATTGAAGGTTTAACTTTCTAGACGAGATGCCTCAGTAATATCAACTCTTTAGAGTCAATAGATGCTACTAATTGTTTGATTCCCATTACAAGTGTTTCCTACTATTGCAGTTTGCCAAAGATGTTTGACTAAGGAGTACATAGATAGTAGGAATTATAGGTTAAAGGCATACATGAGAGATGTACCTTTAAGAAAATCCACTACCTCAGTGAAACCAACACTTTCATTTGGTTTCTTCAGGAAAGCGACCATATTATGCTTGTCTGAGTACTTTAGATTGGCCATATGAACACGTTGTTAAACAAAAGTCATAAGAATTCAAATTCTAGTGCTGGGTTTGATACGAGTGAATGACTAAGTACTGGTAGAGAGAGAGAGAATTGAGTTTTTATCGATAAATAACAAGGTTTCTTATTGGACCGATTGAAAAAGAAGTTTCTTTAGAGCAAAGAAAGATATTTTATAGAATAAAGTGCAGTAATTATCCAAATAGAAAACCTATCTTAGAAGTATGCGCCGTAAAAATCTCTAATGGTAATATTTAAATAAGAAAAATCAATTTTCACTCAACACAGCACCAACGGTCATCGACCAGACTTAAACATAGCCTACCAGTACTAATAAAGTCTACCAGAATTAACTTATAGACTACCAAAATTAACTTATAGACTACCAGAATTAACTCTAGTACTTAGTACTTACAGACCATATATGAGTAGAATTTGCAGCACAACTTCTATCCATCCTCCAATCCATGCTTATCCTGAAATAGTTAGTCAAAAAAATGCTACAATATATATCATTGACTAGAACTAACTATTTCCTAACTACCAGAATTAATACCCTAACAGTATTAATTTTTAACTAGAAGTACTTACTACACTTTACAAACTTTACAATTTTAACCTCCCCTCAAATGTAGCTACAGATTTAACATTCCAATGCTCACCACTAAGAAGTTAAACCTGGTGACATCAAATCCTTTGGTGAGAAGGTCTGCAGCATTATGATCAGTGTGAATCTTGATAACCTCTATTAGTCTCTTCTCATAACAATCTCTTATAAAATGGAATCGAATCTCAATATGCTTGGTCCTTGAATGAGCAACAGGATTCTTGATAACACTTATAGTGCTCTCATTATCAATATGGATTTTGGTTTTCATGAAATTGAAACCATAATCCATCATTTGATTCTGTATCCATAATACTGCCTACAACAATTTGCAGCTTGCAACTATTTCTGCCTCAGAAGTAGAATTCGCCACAATTTGCATCTGGATTAATATAGTCCATAATACTTGCCTACACAATTTGACATCCCACGGCTGATATGAATTTCTGATCAAGTCTGGCTCCTCCATAATCACTGTCTGAGTAAGCTCAAGTTCAAAGGTGGAAAAATAAAAAAAAAAAAAAAAAAATCCTAGGATAACCATAAACATAATTTGGGTTTTATGTTTGAGGTACCTAAAAATCCTTTTTACTGCATTTAAGTGTGAAGCTTTTGGAGTGACTGAAATCTAGCACAGCAACAAACACAAACATGATGTCTGGCCTTGAGTGCAGTTCAAATACATTAGAGAGCCAATATAGACATGAGACGTGGTAACACCTACAATCTACATAACTTCATCCTGACCAGAGAGGCTTACTAGACCCTCAATAGAGTAGTACTGTTCTGATGGATAAAAAATCAAACTTCTTAAGAAGTCCAGCTACATACTTATCCTACTAATTGTAAGATTCATCAGATGTTGCTATCGACTTGAAGTCCTGAAAAAGAATGGGAGTTAACCTATGTAACACATTTTGTAAATCCTTGTACATACATTCTTCAAACCTGTACACATAGACTACTTTGTAGAACCTAAAAATAATGTCATCACATGACACTATGGAATAACATAATGTCACTCTTTTTCTTCTGATAAACTATGTTTGTCTATGGTACCTCTTCTGAAAACCCAATTTTCCATCAGAAAAGAAGAAAGTGTCCGTCCTACCAAGCGCATGGAGCTTGATGTAGAACCATAAAGAGCTTGATCACTTTATAGAACTTTGTTTGGATGATCAGGATCAACAAAGCCTGGAGTTTGAAGAACATTACACCTCTTTTCTTTAATAGTGGCCATAGATCAATCACTTTAACATCTATTTGGTAGACAGTTAAATCCCATTATGATGCATAGGATAAAAATAACCTAATTGCCTCAATTCCTGTAAACAGGTGCAAAAACCTCATAATAATCTATACCATCTCCTTCCAAAACCCTTTATTCTACAAGTCGTGCTTGTTTATCACAAACAATACTTCTCTTATCCCACCTTATTTCCTGAAGACCCACTTTGAGCCCATTAGTTTTTTCCTAGAATGGAAATCAACAAGTACCCAAGCCTTATGTAGTTTAAACTGAAGCAATTCCCCTTGCATTCCTTCAACCCAGCTTTCATCTTGTAAGGCTTGTGATATAGTCTTGGGTTCTTCTTGAGAAAGAAAACATGCAAGCAAACAGTTCTGATGATCTTTATGATTTGTTCTGTTATGTTTGTGTATATAACTTACCAAGGCTTGTTGTGCTAGAAGAAGCCTTTGAATCTTCCCTCATTTTGAACTTTGATGTAGGATCTCCTAGAATTTTTTCCTTTTGGGATGATCCATATAATTCTGAGTGTGGGAATATGGACAGTGACACAATGTGTTACCATGTTGTTGAAATCACCACTCGCACCCACATCTTCATCATCACATAACTCCATTGAATATTCCATCATTTGGGAGAGTATCAGAAGCATCTTCCAAGTCAGGCATATTTTGATCAATGGGTAAATCAACATTAGGGAGAGTAGAAGCATCAATAGGTATTTTGCCTCCAAAATAGACAAATGATGATTTACCAGCATTTGCACCTGTAGGAGTACTTTACCCATTATTTTACCTCCTTTGGGATCACTTCCAAAAGCCACAAAGCCTCCATTGAAATCTTCATAGTCTAAAAGATAAGCTTTGTTGCCAGTCATATGGCTAGAGCAACCACTATCCACCACTGCATGATCCTGTAACAAGATCTCTGGATTGCCCTGCACAAAAAGTAAGAGAATTAGTATCTCTTAGGGATCCAAGTCATTACAGACTTGGAAATCCCTTTTGGGTCAACATACTCAACCTTCTTGAGCATGAATGATCCACTGTCTTTGGACACATGATCCAGGTAATTTCCCTTAGGCAACCAAACCCATCTTTGACTTTTTAAGGTCCAGTATCTAGACTTAACCCTTACCAGTATTAATTAACTGATTTTTTCCAAGCAGTAGTCCATATTTTCAACCCTCAACAAGTTTTAACATCTTGTTTTAAAGTCTTTGGGTCTAAAGGCTGGATTTTGTGTAGTACTACCTCTTGGTAGTAAAAAAAGGGCCTCTTTGGTCTTATAATAGACCATTATTGGGTAAATAGGTATAGAAGCATAAACAGGCCTAGCAGTACTAATACTTGGCCTAGCAGTACTAATACTTGGCCTAGCAGTACAAACAGGCCTAGCATACAACACTTTGGCCTAGCATACTAATACTTGGCCTAGTAGTACAAACAGGCCTAGCAGTACTAACAGGCCTAGCAGTACTAACAAATCCTGTTCTTGTTAGTACTCCTGATGGGACAAAAGTCTTACTTAAATGTGGGTATTTTGAAAAGTTTTGATGATTAACACTTTTGTAATATCCTATAACTGTTTTGCCCTCCCTTTGACCAGATATTAACCATATATTTCAGCTTATTGCTCTTGGACCCTTTTGTCATGAAACACAGTCATTAGATCAAATGGTCAGTAACTGTATACAAACAAAACAAGCTTTACTTTCTTAAAACCAATTCCTTGTTTCTTAGAAGTATTTGAACCCCTTTATCATCTCAAGTCTTAAACTTTTGAGTCTCAGGTCTAACTGTTCGCATTTCATTACCCTTCCTTCCTCATCATCAGATTCTAATTCGAACAATGAAACATATCCTGTTAATCTTAAGGATTTTAGACACAACCGACTCACTGACTGACTTAGGCTTTTCAGTATTTGCATCATTTGTTTTAACCTGCAAGTCTCACTTGTTTTAGTAAAAGCTCAGTTGTTTGTTACGTCAATGAATATTATTCCTAATGGCATATACACAAACCCTGGCAAATGATATGTTAGCTCGTTAGGTTAGAATTCCTGTTTATGGGAGGGGTAACAACTTTATACCTATCTCTTTGGAAGACCAATCATTAGCCTAGTGTGGACTCTTCATTATTAATCTGCCATCAAGAAACACTAAAAACTATTCTCAATATTAAGGTTTCATGATTGCTACTGATTATGTATTCATTGTGTGTCAAATCCTAAACAAGTTTTATCTCTAGGCACTCATTGACCTGTTAAGTATTTCATCAAGATTCATGGATGATTCTTACCCATTTTGCAATCTTATATTTAACACATCTCTTATCCTTAACACCTGCTCTAATTCCAGAAATGAAGTTGTTTAATTTTTATTTCTCTAAAACATTTGAAGCTCATAGATTTTTTGAAATGCATATTTCTCACCCCAAGCCAATTCATTCCTTTTCAATGTCCAAGAATTCTAGCTTCTAGTGACTCTAAGGCTATCTCATAACCCCTGATTTCTAGTTTTGCTTTGTTATGTTTTTATCTTTCAGTATCATAGTTCTTTTGAAGAGTTTTAAATGAATCAAGACATTGTTTAGAACATTTTTGTACCTCATTGTCAGAAGAACTTGATGACTGGAAGAGAGAGATTCTGCCATCAAAGCATAGTTGACTGGTTCTACTTCAAAATCATTGCTCCAGTCATAGCCTCCTAGACCATCTTGAGCCACCAGTACCTGTGATGAAGATTCAGTTGTTGGTGCATTGCTCCTGCCATTGTCACCATAAGATCTTCTCCCTCAAGGAACATATGCCACTCGAACTTCATAGTACTCCATACGCCCAACATCTTTGAGCCCAAATAATATCAATAAAGTCCGAACTTAAAGCCCATATTTCACGAAGCCCTCGAAACAGTAAGCAACATTATTGTATAATGAGCAGCATTAAATCATTAAGTCCTATGGTAGTATTAAAATCATAGAACAATAGTAGTAACTTCCATGACCCTTCTGCCATTCCATCCTAGAACAACAGTATTAAAAACCAACTGCTACATTAATTTTCTTGAAGACCAATACACGAACAGTAGTAACATATCCATGTCCAACACTAACAGTTGTAATATCTTGTATATGGACAACGAGCATCATTAATAATTAGGAAGGTCAAACAAGCATGAATATAAATCCTACAAAACCCAATAGCAGCTGTAAACACGTCTAACATATATCACAAATATGTATAATTCCCATAGCTGTTACTTTCCTCACTGTTATATCTTCATTCAAAATAACAGATCTCAATGTCTCCAAGACCAGCAACAATTTACGTAGCAAAATCTTATTAATAACAACAATTCGATCTTTACTATACTTTAATGTACCTTGATTTCCTGCTCTCTATACATAACTTCGTACATCCACCATCATAACATGAACACAATCATTCAGGGTTTCTTATTAATAACAACAATTCAATCTTTATTAGGGTTTCTTCATGAACAGATCCCAATCAGAAACAAGAATAATCAATGATCCTTGGAACCCTAGGGTTTCTTGATCTCTCCTTCTATCAATTACCATATCACGCACATTTAAATGACCACCATACTCTTTTTTTGAATTTGCTGTACCGAATTAGGGTTTTGTGAAAAACCCGAATATCACTGAATTTAAATGTTACCGAAAATCATAGAAACTTAAAAACCCTTATTGGTTTTATTAAATAGAATCAGTAACAGTAGCAATTAGATCATCTTCATGTTTGTCTTGAAAGAATAAGTTGGATCGTGACAAAACCGCATATACAAATCAAACTTGATAAAGAAGAAATAACCGAAAATCAAAAGCATAATACCTTATTCGCTTTGCGAACCTTGTTGATCCTAGATCGAGAGCCACCATGCTCTTATACTAATTGATAAGATCGTTTATAGCTCAAGATTGATTAGATCTTATATATCTAGGATGAACAATAACAATGATTGATAACACGCAGCGGAATAATAAAGAACACAATCAAAGTTATCACAAGGTTTTCTTTATTGAACGTTTCCCTATTACCCCAACTATAATTTGGGGCTACACCAACTAACTATGGTGTACTATTCGACTCTCATCAGTCGACTTGCTATCTAACTATCTAGACTCTCATTGGGAGAGCTCTAGTTTTCTATGGATGGATATCTAAATGCCTGGACCTCCTTTTATAGCATAAGGAGTCCTAGGCTTACAAGGAAACTAATTAATATATTAATGAGAGAATCAATTAATTATCTTCTCATTAATATTCATTCTTATCTTATTTTGACCAAATCTTTATTTTCTTCTACATCTTATAGAACTTCATGATGACAATTTTGGTCCTTCTTGTTTCCATCTTGTTTCATTCTTTTATTCACTTTGTCTCATCAAATCAAGAATCTCAACATAAAATATATTAAGTAGTTACTACTGCTTGTGCTTAGTTACAACTGCTGAGAGATTACTACTGCTGGAAGATTAATGCTGTCAGAGATGAGATCAAAGACATATCAGAGAAGAGATAAAGGTTGATTGAAGAAAAAGAATACTTATGAAGATAAGTATCAATAGTTTGTAAAGAAGATATGTATAAACTTATTTGTTTAAGAGATTATGTTTACTTATAGAAAAGATCATAATCACTTGACGCGTTTTGTAAGCCCATTAGGGTTTCCTTAGTGTATAAAAGGAACCTTACGGCATAGATCTAGAAATGAGTCTTCATATCAGTATTCATAGTTTGTATAGCAATCATAGTTAGTATTCATAACTATTTTGTAACTCAAAATAGTATTCAATATATTAAAAGTTTAGTAAAGATCTTGTTTTAGTGTTTCATTGTTCTTCTTAGTATTGCAAACTAGATTCCGCATAGTTTGTGATATTCTCAATCTTAGTTTCTACTATAGTTGTCTTGGATTTATCCAATATAACTAAGCTTTAACAAGCTAAGTAAGATCTGTCAACAAGGGATCAACATATAATGAATGTCATAGTCACTGAGTTGACTTTTCATCCATAGAATACTTGCACAACACCCAGCAACAACAACATATTCAGCTTCAGATGAGGACATAGCCATTGACTGTTATTTCTTGGCACTCCAACAAACCAATTTTCCACCAAGTATTTGGCAAGAACCTGAGGTGCTTTTTCTATCCATATTGCAACCAACATAGTCTAAGTCTGAATATCCTTTGAGATAAAAGCCTGAACATTTTGGATAGTACATACCAAGGGTTGGAGTACCTTTCAGGTACCTGAGGATTCTTTTCACAGCTATTAGATGTGATTCCTTTTGATTAGACTAATATCTTGCACATAGGATTATGGAGAATTGGATACCAGGCCTTGTTGCAGTCAAGTACATTAGTGACCCAATCATTCCTCTGTATGAGGTCTCATTAACTGATTTTCCAGCTAAATCAGAACCTAAGTTGTTTAAAGGAACCATGGGTGTTTTTACTAAGGAGCTATCAAAAATTTTATATTTCTTGAGTAAGTTCCTGGTGTACTGTTCTTGAAAAATTGAGATGCCTTTGTCATCCAGCTTGATTTGCAATCCAAGGGAGTAGGTGAGTTAACCCATCATACTCATTTCAAATTTATTTGTCATCAGTTTCTCAAACTGCTTACAAAGTTTATAACTTGTTAAGACAAATATGATGTCATCTACATACATTTGAACAAGGAGAACTTCTCCTTTTGATTTATAGATAAACAATGTGTTATCTATTCTTCCCTTGGAAAACTTATTTTGAATAAGGAAAGTAGATAGAGTCTCATACCATGCCCTTGGTGCTTGTATTAGCCCATAAAGAGTTTTGTCAAGTTTATAGACATAGTCAGGGAACTCACTACTTTCAAAGCCAGGAGGCTGTTTAACATAAACTTCTTCTTTCAGTTTACCATTCAGGAAGGCACTTTTGACACCCATTTGGTAAACTTTGAAGTTCATGTATGTGGCAAACGCAAGAAATATTATGATGGCTTCCATTCTTGCAACTGGTGCAAAGGTTTCATCATAGTCAGTTCCATCTTCCTGACTATACCCTTGTGCAACCAGTCTTGCTTTGTTCTTTGTTGTTGTGTCATGCTCATATTTCTTGTTCATGAATACCCATTTGGAACCTATGGCTATTTTTCCATAAGGGAGAGGAACAAGAGTCCGTACGTTGTTTTTGTAGAACTGATTTAGTTCTTCCTGCATGGCATCAATCCATCCTGGGTGCTTCAGTGCCTTAGATATCTTTTTAGGCTCTATCTCAGAGAGAAAATCAGCAAATAGACATTCACTTGCTGAGGCAGCTGTAAGTTTGGCAGCCATACTTCTTGTAAGCATGCCTTCACCAGGATCACCAATGATATTTACAAGTTCAATGTGTTGATCTCTTGACTATATATCCTGAGGAATAGCATGAGAACTTGTAGAGGCTTGATTTGTGATGTGAGACTGAGTGACATCAGGGACTAAAGGTTCAATAATGGATCTTGAAACTTCAGTGTTGCTCCCTAATGGTACATCAGTGGGTTGAGTGATCATTTCATCATTATGAATGTTTTGTTCATGTGTTCATTCAGTGTTGATTGGATCAGGAGGACCTTCAGTATCCTCAGTGTGAAGTATTTCAGGCTCATTAGGAGCAAAGGGACATGATTTTCCTAGGTAATTTCGAGTGAACATCCATGAGGAATGATGTAGTATAAGACATCAGAATCTACTTGATATTATCTAGATGTGTCATCCTCTTGAAATTCATCAGGAGGATATCTAGGGGAATCATCCATTCCTATCTCATCTACTAAGGTATTGGTAAACCTGATGGCTTCCATACTTTCATCAAATGTTACATGATAAGTCTCTTCTATTTGTTGTCTTCTTGTGTTATAGACTCTGAAAGCCTTTGAGACAGAGAAATATCCTAAGAAATATCCATCATCAGCTTTAGCATCAAATTTGCCTAGATGATCCTTGTGATTATGAATAAACACATGACATCCAAACACATGAAAGTAACTAATATCAGTAATTCTTTCCCTGAATATTTCATAGGAAGTTTTATCATGTCTTTTGACAATTATTGATCTATTTTGAGTATAGCAGGCTATTCTGAATACATCAGTCCAGAAGTGATTAGAAAGTACTGATCCATTCAGCATAGTTCTAGCAGCCTCAATGAGAGTTCTGTTTCTCCTTTTAGCTACACCATTTTGTTTAGGTGTATAGGGAGAAGAGAAATTTTGAGAGATTCCTTTCTCATCACAGAAACTCTCAAGCTCATGCTTCCTAAACTCAGTCCCATTATCAGTTCTGATTTATTTGACCTTTACATCATTTTGGTTTTCTACCATCCTGATAAAAGACATAATCATTTTAGGTGCTTGGCTCTTCTTCCTGAGAAAGTATACCCATGTGTACCTTGAGTACTCATCAACAATGACTAGGGTATATTTCTCATGATTTATGGACATTAGACTTACTGGTCTAAACAAGTCCATATGAAGAAGATGCAAACACTTCCTGATGGAGAAGTTTTGTTTAGTTTTAAATGAAGCTCTATGGTGCTTCCCTTTTTCACATGATGTGCAAGGTTTATCCTTTGAATAAACTAGTGAAGGAAGACTAAGAACTTTGTTTTGTTTGGCAAGTTTATTAATGTTCTTGAAATTGAGATGTGATAGCCTTTTATGCCATAGCTAGTTTATACTTTCTGAGGCTTTGGCAAGGAAGCAGTCTCCATTTGGAGTCAGTAATGACACGTCAAGAACATATACATCATTTCTTCTAGGTGCTATCAGGACAATTTCTTTGTTAGCATGAAATATTATTCCTTGCTTATCATCAAACCGTACAATATACTTAGCATCACAGAGTTGACTAATGCTAATTAGATTGTACTAAGATCATTTATAAAGGCTACTTTTGTAAAAACTATACCCTCACAGTTTATTGAACCATATCCCTCAGTAATACAAGATGAGTTATCACCAAACACTACCTTAGGACCTAGTTGCTCTACATATTTATGCAGATAACTCTTGACACTAGTCATACTCCTTGAGCATCCACTGTCCAGGTACCAGATAGGCTCCCTGATATGTCTCTACACAAATAATAAACTTGGGTTAGTTTCTTTTGTGAACCCACTTTTTGGTGGTCTCCCTGGCCTTTGCAGCCTGAATTTTCTCACCTCTTTTAAAGTGATCAAATTCATTATGGTTAGAGGTGGAGTGTACAGTGCTTCCACATGTATTACACTTTACCCAATTAAGGACTCATTAGACTGAGAGGATTCAGCTAGTACTCCTCTAATCTGAATAACATAATTGTGTTCTGAG
Organism: Tanacetum coccineum; assembly: GCA_026074375.1. Classification (NCBI taxonomy): domain Eukaryota; kingdom Viridiplantae; phylum Streptophyta; class Magnoliopsida; order Asterales; family Asteraceae; genus Tanacetum; species Tanacetum coccineum. Next base: position 51,308 of record BQNB010027909.1, read on the forward strand.
GTAGAGTGATCATAGCTTCCACAAATTCTACACTCAGGGTAGTTTCTACAATCATCAGATATATGATCATTAAAACCACAGTGTGTGCATGGTGGGGAAGGCTTTGCCTTTGCTCTAAAGATCTGCTTAGAAGAAGATGCATATTGATAAGGCTGAGCCTTATAGTTCTCACTTCTTTTTAGTAAGGCAATATACATCTCATGATTTGAGGTCCTATGATCCTCCCTTTTGCATATCATATAGTAGAGAATCCTATAGCATTCATCAATTGAATGATTGGTATAATGACAGAGTTCACACTTAAGTTGTGGCTTTTGAATAGGCTTGGACCTGAGTGATTTTGATGAGCGAGTACCCTGAACTTTGGGTTTAGAGTCTTGACTTATTTTAGATGAATCAACTCATTTAGATGACTCAGCCTTTTGAATCTTTGAATTTGATTCTTGAGTCTTTTGTTCAAAGTTGACCTTTTCATGTATTAACATCTGAACAAGTTTTGTTAATTCATATAATTTTGACTCTTGTTCGGTGTCTTTGACTTCAGTAGGAACTGAAGGTGTAGTTTTCTTAGATTCATTAACAGTGATAGTTCCTGAAACACTTTCGTTAGAAGAATCTTGTGTTTCAGGCTTTGTGTGTTTCATGATACCTAAGGCTGGTCTCTCTTTTGGAGAGTGGGGTTGAAAGGTTAATGGTAGTACCTCTGAGCTTGGTGAAGCTCCCTAAAGAATTTTCAGGGGAGGTAGTGGAGTAAGGGATTCAGCTTCAGAATCTTTGGATGATTAAGGATATTTGTAGTTTTAAGAGACTCATTGACAGCTTGACTTTCAAGGACTAGAATTCTTTTAGTATTAAAGTTTGGAAGTTTGTTGTCAGGATTGAGTCTCTCAACCCAATCTTTGGTTTTTGGAACCATTTCTTGGTCATACCTCATGGAAGCAGGAACAAAAATATTTTCATTTTCATTCTTTTTAGATGATGACTTAGTGAGTAATTTGCTCACTGATGCATTGACTAACCTTTTTTAAGCTGGTTAGCCATTTTTCATTGATCTTTTTCTCCTCTTTGAGTTGTTCTTGAAGATCATGATTTAACTTTCCTTTAATAAGATTTCATGTGGTGTTTGAGATTTGAAAAGTGACAACATCAAGCTAGGTATTGTTTTAACGAGAATAACAATTATCCCTAGCAACTATATTTTAGTTCAAAACAATTTTGTTATACATAGAAAGTAAGTTTAAATCGTGTGCAACATCAACAAACTTTAAGATCAATGTGATACACTTTTCAGGTAATATTTGTCCAATCGGCCATCTTCATCATCTCATAGATGAGAAGAGTGTTTTACCCTTAATCCTTCTTATATGTGTGGATGTCGACGACCATTTTACATTAATAACGAGCATGCTAATTCCAACAGTGAGCTCCTCATCAGCTAGAAGGTCCAATCAGTACCTTGACCAGAGTTGATTTGTCCTCATCAGAAACTATTCCTCATCCCAATCAAAGGTTTTTCAGTTGACTAAAAAACCTTTGTTCTTTGTTGTGGAAGGGTCATTGGTTTTTGAAAGCTTGTAGGGACTTCCTCAAAGTAGTTGCAAGCAAAGACTATTTATCTTTTTGTACTCAAGACACTCATGGCCTTGTAATCTTTATAATCTTACTGAAACTTATTCTGAATCATAGCTTATAATATTAGTTAGAATAAGACAGAAACAGATAAGGTGAGTACCGCATAAGGTGTGTTTGAAAGCCTAATAGAATTAAGAGTAATATTATTTCACTGGTGATATATGTAAGAAGGTAACAGGACGTTTTAAAGAAAAACCAGTAATCTAGGCAAAATGACCTATTGGCGCACAATGTAACATTATATTATTCATTTGCCTTTAGACCTGAGAAATTGTTATCTCTTTATTCTATTTTATTAAAAAACGTTATATGAATTATTCCACAAGGGTATCTTTCATGATACTCAAATAACAAGAGACTCTTAAATACTACCTCACTTTAGTACCTTTCCTATCATCTACCCTTACAACATAAGCAAACTTTCTTGAATCCTAAATGACAACATTTAGAGGAGAAGGCAGTAGAAATTAGAGTGCCTTAGTGAGTTTTAATGAGGGCGCCATTTTTGGGTGTCAGAATACCTCTTTGAATAGGAAGTCTACATAGACAAACCATCCATAGATAGTATCTTACGTGCAAGTTCACGGGTCTGAGTAGATTGACATAATCAGCAGTCCCTGAGAGAAAGATAGGTCCATTTCTCCAACAAGGATACTGTTACGAAACCAACATAAATTTCACGTTGTAGAAAGAGGTTAACCCGCCATCAATGGCAATCTCCCATTAGACAAGTTCTTATAACGGGTGAAAGTCTGTGAGAGACTTTCAGTCCAGAGGAGGACTTTACCCTAAAAGTATTGATACTCAAGTTTTAGATTCCAAGATTTCTACTTTTTCCCCATGATTTCTAGTTTCCCCATTTGGTATCAAAGTACCTTCAAAGCTGTGAAACCAAGTCAGACCATGTTTCTTTTCACTGAAACACAGCTAATTACAGATTCCATTATGTACATCAGTGTCAAACTATACATAATGATGGCCTATAAAAAAAGGCACCAGGTCCATGAACGACCATCCCATCGCTCTCATACAGGAGTCTGATTGGACTCAGCTTTAGATCACCTTCAGTATGTTTTTTGGCTAAATGGACCATCGTAATTAAAACATTTTAAGATAATATGTTAGGGTTCCATTCCTGCTAAGTCGCTAAAGCAAATCGCTTTTTTTTTCCATTATTAATTTGTTACTTCTAGGCTCTAGTTATACTGAGCAATAGCAACGTAGCTAAGAGCAACCATCCCAACTGTTTTGTCAACTAGTAGGGTACATCATTTTCAGGCCATTTAAGGATAATTAGGTATGTTAAAAGCTAAGTAAAAAAATAAGGTTTTAATGTAAGTCTTTTACAAACACCTGAGGCTCTGAAACCACTGAGTTCCCATTTAGATTTATTAACAATACCTACAAAGATTTATTATTTAACTAACAAACTCATTAATGGCAATGCAAGGAAAGTAAACAAATTATTGTTTTGTACAAAGATAATGTTTGTAAATCAAAAAAGGCAAGTAAAATACACAAAATTAAAACATTGTCAAACGTTTACTCATTTTTAGTTAAGAAAAACACCCATGATATGCGGAAGCTACAATGGGGGATTTAAATAGAATAAGCACTAGGTGTAATGATGTGATCTCCCATCCTCTCGCTCACTAATAACATTTGCAATAAACCAAATTGTGTATGAAAAGTTAACTACTTATTCTAACTCAACTGAGCTGTGCTCAGGGGACAATCTTATATTTGGGAGGAGAAGATGTGTGTATGTGAAAGAAACGACTATTAAATGCAACAAACTTAACATGTACTCCTTTACAAGAGTTCTATTAACCAGAACTTATGTAGGTCACACTCACTCGGACTCTTGTGTGTGGACACCTTATCTTAGATCTAATAGTGTTAGTACAGTGTTACTTGGATTTGTTTCTATTACAATATCATATTCTAAGTTATGGTGACAAATGCTCTTTCAAAGTACAGTGTCCTTGACAATGAAACTTATCTTATACCTGGCTCTTCAGGATAAGTTGACTTCTGGAGATAAAACTAGACTAATACTGCTTTCAAATTAATCCCGCCTATAGCTAATCATCAATCTTTTATCTTCAGGGTCTTCTAGTATGTTGGGAGAACCGGAATGGGCATTAGTGAGTCTATTGCCACAACTCACTGAACCCATCACCTTCTTTTTTGGCTCAGGCTTCATTTCCACTAGAGTACCCCGTTGCACCAGCCTCCCGAATGCTAGACTTTCCTTGAGAAGCTGCAGTTTTCGCATCTTGAGAATGATAGCTCACTAATCGACAAATTCCACTTTAGTTACCGGAACACTTGAAATTTAAAGGTATTTACACTTAGGTTATAAAAATTTAGGTTCAAATCCCTCGAGTGTATACGATCAGTTGGGCAACTGAATTGACCCAGACAATATTGGTTGTCCTATAACAAACTCTCTTCCCATAATGAAAAACTATCCACTGCCTGATTTGGTATGAAAAAGGCAAGCGGTTTCAGTGACATATTAATGAACAAGCGGTTTACTTATAAGGACAACGGTTTACTCAGCTAGGCAACGGTTTGCTTATTATTTTTTTAAGTCAGCAGTTTGGTAATAATCTAGCAGCGGTTTAGTGATTCTTTGTCACACCCAGACGAGGCGGAAACACGAGACGTAACGTCATGGGTATCATCACAACAGAATGGTGTCAACAATAGAGAGAACTACAATGCATTAAATAAAACAAAAATGGACACAAAGTGTCATGACAATACTGAACACAAGAAAAAGGGATCTTGTATTAAGGTAAAAGAGTCACGCCAATACAAAGACATAAATAAAATATCCCAAAACCTAAAACATTCAGTCACATTCAAAGTATCAATTCAAAACAAGTGCGAAAAGAAAACAAGGATATAGACTCCGCATGCAAGCCTACGGTCTCACTAGCCAATCTTCCTAACTTTACTTTCCTCAAGGTGCTCACCTGAAAATGATGCTTAAAACGTCAACAATAATGTTGGTGAGAGTCATAGATTTTAGACATGCAATAATACTCGCTTTCACTGTGATTATCAAGACAAGGTAGGACAATAATGAACTATCATGAACCTATGCTAGCATGCAACAAAATCATATTAACATATTCACATACTCAATTTCACATTCTGGCTTAGAATAGCTGGCACCGTAAGCAACCAAGTTCACCTAGAATGTACCACACAACATATCACATTGGGTAGGCGTACCCATCCGCTCCCATGGTACCATAACCAACACTGAGTAGGCGTACTCATCCGATCCCAATCAATATCACAAATCAGATTGAGTAGGCGTACTCATCCGATCCTAATCAATATCACAAATCACAATGAGTAGGCGTACTCACTCGATCCCATATCACAAATCACACAGAGTAGGCGTACTCATCCGATCCCAATCAATACCAACATGTAACACATAGTCATATAATAGTCATGTAATGTTCATACGCAATTAAAACACATAATCACAACAACAAAACATTTTCAAAACATTTGCATCATTTCCATCCCTAGAAAAACGGA
>BQNB010027910.1:3867-55197 GCA_026074375.1 Tanacetum coccineum
CAAAACATAGACAAAACCCTAACTATTAAATGGGCCTAAACAAGTAGGCCTAGTCTATAGGCCTTATTAGCTAACATCCTCCCTCAAACTCATAATGTCGCAACGGTGAACATTGAGAGTTTGCCAAACATAAAACAAAAAACTGAGAAAAAACAAACACAGAGCAGAGCGTCCCAAAGTGCAGACTCGGTGCTAGACGAAGTCTCAATCCGATGCAATCCGAACAAATACAAAAAACCAATACCAATGCTAATACCAATGCCGATGCCGATGTCAATGCCGATGCCAATGCCAATGCCGATTTCAATTCCGATGCCAATACCAATGCGAATGCGAATACCAATGCGAATACCGATACTAAAACTACAACTATAGATATCAATTTCCGATACTAATGTCAATGTCAACGCCAATGCCAATGCCAATGCCAACGCCAATGCCAATGCCAATGCCAATGCCAATGCCAATGCCAATGCCAATGCCAATGTCAATGCCAATGCCAATAGCAATACCAATGCAAAACCTAATTTACTAACAAACACTTCCCACCATTATTATTATTTTAACGAAAACAAACTGATCCATAACAAAAACATGCGCACCAAGTTCAATTAATAAACAACTTATAAAAATAAAAAAGTTGAATTAATAATTAATAAACAACTTATAATATCCTATTATCACAAATACCAATATAACTAATTCTATGAGACCTCACTAACTTAATTTACCAATCATAATTAAGCAACTATGATTTCTTTTATTCAAAAGACGACATCAAAAGGTTATAAGACTAACATTCGGCGACAAGACATAGCAAACAACCTTTTTTTTCTTCATCTTCGACTTATCTCTTGATACCATGTAGAAACTAAAGATACAATGCAAAGCTTTAATGAATTAAATATAAAATAAAAATAATACAATGAGTATTTATAGGACAAACAAAGGGTGAAACCCTAAAAGCTAAATGGGTCATACGCCTCTTATGGGCTAAATGCTAACATATTATCGATAGTCAACAGTCAATAGTCAACGGTCAATAGTCAATTATCAACGGTCAACGGTTAAATTAACATTAGACCTTTATTAGCTAACAACTGATTAGTGTGAAAAGTGAAAAGGAGTAGAGGTAAAAAAGTGAAGAGAAAAAGGTGATGTGTCCAGTGAAGAAGTGTTTTTTTGTGACTGATAAGAGTAGGCTTATATAAAATACAAGAAACGAAATGTTTTTGCGAACAAAAGGTACTCGACAAAGGATTTCTCCACCAAAACTCATCTTTTCTTTTGTTGGTTGAACAAGCATGATAACCCGCGCGTTGCAGCGGAGCTTCATTTTTTAGCTAATTGATTACATGAGAAGTGAAGTTTCAATTCAAACATTACTAATCTCAAAGTATATAAAAGATAAAAGACAATTAGCCAAAAAAATGGGGGTATTTCTAAGTTCAGCACATATGGTTCTTTAAAGTGCAACAGCAGGTGGGTTACGGTTTCCATCTTTTATGGCCCAAGTATCATGACATTTGCAGAAGCCACAACTCTCATTTTTGGTTTGATGCTTTGTTCCCTTAATACTGAATCAAACCATGCACATAGTTAGTTAAAAACAGAAGCTACATTATAGAAAAACTTCTCGTTTCAGTTATACCTATGCAATTCGCACGGGGATCGAGTTTAAGAAAAAGAGGTCACTATAATCAATTACAATTAACCAAACGATTCCTAATGACATTTTACATGAGCAAACTAATTAACAGTTTTAACTATATAATGAATATCAGTTTCTGCAGTGATATACAGATACGATAACCAAACAAATTAGCAAATGAAGTATCAAAACTTCATGAAAATAAACATATATTATAAGCGCAGGAATATAAGCTTATTAATAAACTCGTAAGCCCATCAAATAAGCTTAAACAAACACTCCTTAAACAATTCTTTTATTTACAACATAAGCAATTTCAATTATTTTTTCCTTCTCCAAAATTGTTACATTGACCTCTGCTATAATAGCAGAAAACAATCAAAATTTCCTTAACGATAGAAAGTAAAAAAATATCATATATTCTTGTTAAAAACACATAGCGTTATCATAAAATGACAGTGAAGAAGTCACCATATATTAGCCAGAATACATTAGATACGCAACCAAACCCTTAGCTCCTAATCATCATCTCAAAATCATAGCTTTGCCTTTCAATATATGAGGGTGTTTGTTTAACCTTATTTTTTGGCTTATGAGCTTATCATATTTCGACTTATGTTTCATAAGCACATTTGTTCATGCAAACTTACCGACCTTGTTTTATTGTAATAAGCTTGTGCAAGTTTGAAAAGTTGAGCTTACTGAATATAAGCTGAAATGAAATAAACTGATGAGCACAAAAAATAAGCTTGAACAAACACCCCCTTAAGCTTGTTTCGGGGTGCATCAGCTTAGTTACATCCCAACATAAAAAAAACTATACAATTCAAGCTAAAAACTCATGAGAATACATACCTTACAATAGACGGTTTTGAAAGGGCGTTGTGAAACATCGGGCGCTGTTAATAATAGTATCAAATGAGCAATTTTTTCATTATATTACAGTAGATAAAATCATATCAACCTAACACCTTGTTCATATACAATAGTAAAGAAAACATCAAATTAAAAAGTAATATGTGACATACTCACATTGTAAGGGTGTTTGTTAACTAATTTTGTTTCGGTTACTTATCCTAAAAAACGAAATAATCAAATCACACAAAAAACGCAACGAAGAGTCCAGTCCTTCGCGTACTGCCCATCAACAGTATTCAGTGTAGCTGAATCATATATCAACAACAATAAACTGTCAGCAAGACTTTGACTACTATAAATAAATTAAAGTTTACCGACGTCAAAATTTAAACCGAGGACTTAAAAACTATATAAATTGTTAATAAAGTTAACAGATGTGTGCTAAGGTTACTCGCATAACCTCTAACCAACGTATATGCATTATACAATATACCGATGAATATTAAACGTGGCAATCGAGAAATGCAACATATAAACCGGCCATTTCATCATCGGCCCTCTACTAATTACAACAGTCACGCAAACCGACAATATTGGCACAAATGACTCAATTTTGTAACGAAAACCAAAATCACAAATCTTATACCTCATGATGATATTGTAGCCCATAAACCGCGCCCATGCGCGTTCCACAACTACAACCGCACCCTGCTCACCTCTCGCCTTAACTTCAAATCCATTCGGCATCTTAACAGCCTCATCACCATGACTCATCCGAACAACCTGTGAAACAAACAATATTGTTACATTAGAATCAAATAGCACCTGACACAAAAATTTGGTAGAAATGTTGTCATCATTGAACGGGGAAATCGAAAAAGAAAGCTTACCACAAACCATGTGAGTTTCAAACACATGAGTAACTTCGCATATATCGAGTAACATCGACGCATTCTCTCACACTTCCGTCTCAATCTTAAGATACATATGAGTAATGACGACGACATATGATATTCTGCAAAGGGAAAGGCTGCACACATCTGCTTGTCACCTCTAATTTCTCCTGCAATTTTTCCACCGCTAGTTATAATGTCACATGATTTTGCGCCTTTCTTTTTGCTGCAGATCCAGATACCTCTGCTGCATCTTCTTGATTTCGTTTGCCGCTGACAAAATACTTACTGATTAAAAACATTTTAGAATGACAACAAAACACATAACATACAAAATAAGCATATACATAATCATAACAGAATAAGCAATCCAAAATCATCATTCTTAACCATTTAAGAGTTACAGTAAGCAGCATAGCTCCTCCGAAACTATGTACTGCTCAAATATAGATATGTTTATTTGTAGCTAGCATAGGTAAGCATACTTGTTGATTTATAAATGAAACACGAAACATAATTTCTTGTAGCATAATCCATAGAACACACAAGAAAAATACAATTTTACAGTGTTAACATGTCTTCCCACGACATGAAGGGTCTCCGCCGAGAAACCGATATATCGCCACCAAGACCGATATATCGCTTAAAGGGGGTCGACCGCCGAGGTACCGCCGAGCGATATTTACAACACTGCAATTAAGTATTTACTCATTAACACCATTCTTATGCACTCTTTGTTTATAGCTCCTATATCAACACTATCAACAATAACGTCAATTCTTCTATTATATTGATTATCATGTAGCTGTGGAATCACAAAGCAATCACAAACACACCTAAACTATTTTTGCTAAACAGTAAGCCAAACACCACTTATCAAAATTAATAGCCACAAAGTACAAACAAATATATAAAAAAATACCAGAAGAATCATTAGGTAAATTTAAATCTTCAAGTTTGTCAACCACCATTGATAGGACCTTCATATTCGTTAACATCTTCCTTTACCATAACTATAAATTATTGTTATTAAGTGTACAACATATACTCCCCACGTCATTAAATCATGTGACTTGCATAAGAAATCAAAGATAAAGAAAGTGAGATTGATGGAGAAAGATGGATGGATATGGAATACTCGAGATGGAAGAGGCGGAGAAGTTGTATTTGTTATTCTTCAACATGGGTTGTAGGCTGGGTGAAACTGGGTTGGGTTAGAAGCACTGGGTTAGAGCATCTACAATGCTTAAAATGAACAGTGGCAGGAGGGTAGGGACGACGTCGTTTTACTTCTCAAATGTGTAGGATAAGAATAGTAAGTATAGTAAATTTTCTCTTAATCGGTGTTTATGGCTTTCTTATCATATGCATGCATGTTATGTTTCCCAAGGACGGAGTCAGGGGGTGTCCCGCGGGTGCCCGAGACACCTATGGATTTTTTCGATATAGTGTTAATTTTTGAAAAAAATAACAATTTTTTCCAAATGTATCACAAATGCACCCGGTACATCAAAATGTGCTTATAGTTTTATCATTTTTAATGAAATCTTTGTTTTGATTCACTTTTTAACTATATTATATTACAATTAAAAAAAATTGTGCACCCGATCATATTTGATCCTGGCTCCGTCCCTGATGTTTCCTATTCATGAACTCGTGTAATATGTTAGTTCATTACCTTTCAGCTAGTGACGTCTCTGAGTCTAAAGAGATTTTGTGTAAATTCACTTTAACAACAAAAATGAGGCCTATAATAGAAAGTGAAGACTTTTCTAAAGATATAAAATGAGAAACAATTATTTCAAAAGTGTCTCTGCTAGAATTTTTTGATGAAATTTCTAGAATCAATTACTTGTAGTCACTTTAAAGATTTATATATACATATCACATAAAAAAAATTAAGGCTCCTATAATTTGGAGGCTCTCTGCGACAACACACCTCACACACCATCATATACGGCTCTGCTTTTATCGTCTTGCTAGATCGCATGTAAAGTAAAGTAAGGTAAAGTAACTCACACTACCGTCTTCCACGGGTTATGGGTCTCATAACCATCTTTCACAGTGTATGGGGAATGTTAAGATGTAGACATCTCTACCCCTACCAAAGGTAAAGAGGTTGCTTCCGGTTCTGCCAAAGATAAAAAAAGATCTCTGTTCTTGCATTGTCTTTATTTCTTACTATAAATAACCTTTTAAGAAGATACTTCGTATGAAATATTCATGCTATATTAAATTTTATCAAGTTGTATTATATGGGATGTTGTATACGACATGCGAGGGCTAGTCAAGACATTAAGTATAAATAATTTTTAAAAAGTAAACATTAAGGTTTCGTTTGGTTTTTTTGTGAAAAGAATTTTTCCTCTCTTTTGTCTACAAACCTCTGCAGGCGAGCATAAGTTTTTGTTTCTTTTTTTGCAGACATAAGTGCTAAGAAGCACTTCTCACATCTTCAACATTTTAGACATAAACTTTTACTTTTTCACACTTTTTCAACACTCACCTCCAACCACCACTTATAATATTCGTTTTTTTTTTTGCGTTTTTATCCGTTTTCGTAAGTTTTTATACCGAAGTGATTCATTTTGTATGTTTTTTGTATGTTTTTGAACGTTTTCTCCTTTTTGGACGTTTTCATAAGTTTTCTTACGTTTTTATCCATTTTTCTTCGATTTTGTACGTTTTCGTTTATTTTCTACGTTTTTGTCAGTTTTGTACGTTTTCGTTCGTTTTCGTATGTTTTCGTGCGTTCTTCTACTTTTTCGTCCGTTTTCATACGTATTTTTACGTTTTCGTCTGTACTCGTATGTTTTCGTTCGTTTTTGTCTATTTTCATCCGTTTTCGTCCGTTTTTTACGCTTTCGTTCGTTTTCTTACGTTTTCGCCCGTTTTCATCCGTTTTTGTCCGTTTTCTTACGTCTTCGTCAATTTTCGTACGTTACGTTTTCGTCCGTAAGAAAATTATAAACATGTATAAGAACGAATGAAAATGGATGAAAACGTATAAAAACGGAGAAAACGTAAAAAAGAGACAAAAACGGACAAACCGTACGAAAAAGTACAATAACGTAGGAAAACGTACAAAAAGTATAAGAACGTACAAAAACACTAGTGAAAAAGATAAAGAGAAAAAAAGAATGAAAGAAGTACTTTAATAGCACAAAAAAACAAACGGTCTTTTTTCTGCAGATGAAGACTTTAGATGTTATTCTTCTTCTGCAGACATGGTTTGTAGATGAAGAGGTAAAACCTCGAAAAAACAAACGAAACCTAAGATTGTATGAATTTAAGGGTTAAAAGAAAAACTATAGATAATGTTCTAAGTTCTATATAACATATCTTTCAGCCCTCCTAGTGTGAAATTGTCCCTACCAATTCATTTGTTATCTTCGAATTTACAACTCCAAATTAGAGGTGGCAAAATAGGTGGCCCGGGTTGGGTTTGGGTCACGGGTTTCGATGGGTTTGGGTCTAGATGGGTCTGGATCTATATGGGTCTTCTAGAAACACGGGTCTAGATAGATTTGGTTCTAGATAGGTCGGGTCTAGATGGGTTGCGTCCGAGTCTAGATAGGTTTTAGTAACTTTAAAAAAAAGTTTATTTTTTTAGAACCCGACGATGCTCTATGTAGTAATCAAACTGATTCGCTATCCAATTTTGTACGTTTTTGTATGTTCTGTAAGTTTTGTCCGTTTTCGACCGATTTCGACCGCTTTTGACTGTTTTCGTCTGATTTTGTTTGTTTTCATCCGTATTCGACCGTTTTTGTCCGATTTCGATCGTTTTCATCCCTTTTTGTCCCATTTTGACTTTTTTTTACCTTTTTCGTTCGTTATTATACGTTTTTGTCTGTTTCATACGTTTTTGTCCCTTTTTTGTACGATTTTGTTTGTTTTCATAGATCTTTATCCGTTTTCCTCCGTTTTTCTTTGTTTTCCTACGTTTCATTTGTTTTCGTACATTTTGTACATTTTTATACGTCTTCATACGTTTTTATACATTTTTATAAAAAGTACTAAAACGTATAAAAACAGATAAAACAAATGAAACCGTTCAAAAACGTACAAAAACGGATGAAAACTTAGAAAAACGTAAGAAAACGTACAAAAAGGTAAGGTAACAGAAGAAAACGTACAAAACTGACGAAAACGTTCGAAAACATAAGAAAATGGACAAAAACGATTAAAAATGAAAGAAAATGAACGAAAACAGACGAATACGAAAGAAAATGTAAGAAAACGGACAACAACGTTTAATACCGTTTAAAAACGGACAAAAACGTTTTCAAGGATTCAAAAATGTTCCAAAACGCTAAAAACGAATGAAAATGGTCGAAATCGGGTGAAAATGGTCGAAAGCAGTAAAAAGCGGGCGAAATCGGTCGATAACGCACAAAAGCGGTCGGAAATGATCAAAAACGGACGAAAAATGTCCAAAACAGATGAAAACGATCGAAAAGTCAAAATCGAACTAAAACGGTCGAAAACGTACCAAAAGGTTTAAAAACGGACGAAAACGTACAAAAACAGACGAAAACTGTTGAAAACGTATAAAACGGATGAAAAACGTAAAAAAGTACAAAACGTATAAAATGGATAAAAACAAATGAAAAAATATAAAAAAAAATTTATCCACTACACCCGTCTAATCCCCTAGGGAGCCCATCTATAATATTAAGTTAGACCCGTCTGGACTCGTTGTGAGACCTAACTAGACCCATATATAATATTAAAGGAGAATTGCTAGACTCAACTAGACCTTCCTATAAATATTAAAGGAGACTCAACTAAACTCATGCCTTAAAAATAATTACTCATCTAAACCCAACTTTAATCAATGGGTCTCAAATTGCTACCTCTACTCCAAATGCATGCATGTATTGCTAGAGCTCAGGGTACGGTGGCTGATGGCTCAAGCCATCGCCGAAAACGCAAAAGCCACACCCCTTGTGGCATTTTGAGCTCTGGCGTCGGGATCCCCAGCCGAGATGGTCCAGGAAAACGCGACGCGAAAACGCCAGAAGTCGTACCGCGTCTCGCGTTTTCGCGTAATCTTTTTATTTTTATTTAAACAAAAAAAATTAAAGTAGTCGTTGGATAACGGATTTTTTTCAAAAACGAGCCATTTTTTTGGTACTTTTGGTTCATTTTTACCCACTTTAACTCTATAAAAACCCCATAAAACTTTATAATTTTTCACACACTACTTTCTTATATACACAACAATATGAATTCCAACAATAATATGCCCGATTTTTACGAGTATTACTCAAAACTCGATATGGATCAATATATACAATATTGCAACTATTTAGAGCAATTAGAAGATTTGGAGGAAGATGAAGCCGAAAGTTTGGGAAAACGTTCAAGACGATATATAGCACGCGAACGAGAATTGGCGGAAGAAAAGTTACGGCGAGATTATTTTGGGGATGAAAACACGCCACCCATGTATCCGGAAGAATACTTTCGCCGAAGGTATCGTATGAGTTCTACACTTTAAAAAAAATCATAGATGATATTTCCAATTATAATGCTGACCTTATTCCTGATTACTTCCTATTTTTAAACAACGCTTCGATTGTACCGGTCATTTAGGTTTTAGTCCTATTTTGAAATGCACATCCGCCATACGCCAATTGGCATATGGTACATCACCCGATATTAGTGAATATTGGCATATGTACGCTTCTCTAGAGAGCAATATTCAACGTACTTGGGTCGAACGATGTAATAGACAACGAAGGAGAAATTGTTAGAATATGAACAAATATAAATTATATATGTCTGAAATTTATTCGAGCCTAAGGGGACGCACACGTCAATATGTAGAATAACGTTTTAATATATTAATGTAATATGTTAATTAGTGTTTAACAAACGATCGTTAAAAGTTTAACAAGAAAAAATATTAGTTGTTAATAGTTAAAGGGCTAATATGCAAAACCGGGAAAAAGGAAAGTTTGGTTTTTCCTACTCTTTCCTTATAGTCGGTCGAACCACCTCCTCATGAGGAGGTGGAGGACTTTGTTTGCAAGCCAAGTTGAGAGGAGTATATAAGGAGGTCTTAGGGTCCTTGAGAGCTCCTAAACCCTTAAAAAATCCCTCTTGTGCTCTCTCCCTAGTTCGACCAGTTCTACATCCCTTTTAAGGGATTTTTGGTTTCTTCTTCGTGGGTCGTGCGATCGAACAAACAAACCTTTATGGTTTTTGAGTTGCGATCAAACATCAAGAAGGATGTTTGTGTGTTGATTGATTCAAAGACGAAAAGATCGTTTGGTTAAACACTACTAGTACTAGCATACACGTTGTTTGCTAAGAACGTATTGTGTGTGTAAACTTAGAGGGATTATTCTTTTGATCCTGGTGGTTATGCGTGAATTTAAGGCGACGTTTGTTAAATTGCTAAAAGGTACACATCTTCAATCCCTTGTTAATTATAAGTTATATACGTGTTTGATCTTTTCGCTGCATACTCGTGATATGTTTAATTGGTTAAATAGATGTAAAATCCTAACAGTGGTATTAGAGCCATCGTATATGAATTTGTAATTATAAGAATAAAATTGGACAAAATTAGGGTTCTTGATTGATTTTTTAAGCCATTTGGGCGTTTTATGCATCAAGATTCGATCTTTGTGCATAAAGATTCAATTTTTATTGGTTATAAAATTAATTAGACAAATTCTAGGTTGTATGCAATTTTATAAATAAAACTTGATGTGTTTAATTGTAAATTGATCGGTTTTATGTTTAAATTAATTGTTAATTTGGCATCTATGATAAATACATGCAATTTATCATGGAGTGATATGTGATATTAATCTTGTTAATTGTTAATGATTTTTTATGCAAATATGATGATCAAGAATTAAAACATAGACATTAAATATATGTGGTTTCGATCCACGACTTTAAAAGCTAGGGAAGACCTTGGAAATATCTTAATGGGGCCTAAAAGTTAATTTATGTGCTATGTGGTATGTATTTGTATAAGGCTTACGCAATCGATTACATCGATGAATGTGACCGGAGTTTATAGGATGAAGGAGCCTTATATGGATACATACATGTTTTAGTTATTAGATAATTATAATCATTATGAATATTTGCATGACTTAATTGTTAAGTGTTGTTATTTAAATAATTGTTATGTGAGTTAGTTTTATGTTTATATTGTTTTTTATTTTAAGTATTGGACTTGTGAGAAAATAAAAAAAAGGGTATTTCGAAAATAAATATAAACATGACTAATTATTAAGAAATCAGTTTTATTATGAACTATTTATAGTTCATAATGTGTTTTTCAAATTAAAGTTTTATTTTGAATGGTTAAAACTGGACGCTATGGACTCATGGGAAGTACGGCTCATCCACTAGAACAAACTATAAGAGAAGTTTAAGGAGGATTTTCCTAAAGATTTCAGGTTTTTAATACCCTTCGCGCTGACCCGATTCTTCGCTTCTTTGTGCGTTCGATAGGAGTTACCGTGAACCATGGCATGTCACTACAGTGTCATTATTAAAGTTTTTTTTAAAAAAAATTAGTGCTACAAAGTTGTTTTGCATGCTTCTTTGTACACGTTTTTCACCATTTTTTAATCTTTTCCCGCGATTAAACATAATTCTTTATATTTGGAAACACGTTGAATCGTCAAATTTTAAAAAGGTAACACTATTTATACATTAGATGTATAGAAAATATGTGATACCGTAATAAATAACTTAATTGAGTAAAGTTTTTATTAAAATCTATGATACGAAGATGTATGCATGCTTCTTCGTACATATTTGTCACGACAAATAAAATACCCTTTTTAAATAAGTTATTGCCATCCAATTCGTAAAAACACTTGTAGATGCTTTTTACTATGCGTGAGACGTATGTAGATTGTAATCCCAAGGTGATTATACACTTTTTCGTGAGACGTTAGTGTTACATAATCACAGTTTTTGATTGGACGACTTAATCAGTTTATTGGTGAGACCTTATACTCGAGGCATAGATGGGATAAAACATGTTTACTAGTATATTATTGTAATAAAGTAAGTCCTATATGGTTCTAGGAATTGCACCGGCGGCAATTATTGATCGTCAATTACCTTTTGAATACATCATCACTAGCAAATCAACTGATGTGGTGATGGTATGTCAAGTAGGGTCCTAGCCTTTAGAAAATTAATTGTTTATTTGATTAAACATGGGCAGTTAATTTTCTTCGAGTATTATCAAAAATACTAATTCTTGAACTTTAACTATGTTTTGTAGATGGCACAACCTGTTCAAAACATAAACCATTCGGCTTTCAGGTCGATGTTTGAATGAGAAAAACTTTTTGGAAATAATTTCAATGAATGTTTTCGTCAACTTAAGTTAGTCTTGAGAGTTGAAAAGAAAATGTATGTCATTGAACAGCCTTCCAAACAAAACTCTCTTCTATGGACGAAAAAACGACTCCCTCTATTCCATCAATTCTGATCACATAATCTTCTTCTTTCTTGATCCGAATATCATATAATACTCTTGTTTAATCTGTTAATCTTATGATTATAATGATTTAACAAGTTTCTTATTTGATTGATGTTTCTCTAAAGATTAGGGTGCGATCTCTCATTTAGGGTTTGGTGTTTTTTCGTTCTTTAGGGATCTTTATTAATTCTTATCGAATTTCATTATGGAAGTCAGATAGTCCTTCGTGTATTTATATTATTGCCTTCCTTCAAAGGTTTTTCGTGATGAGATAGACGTGGATCTCATAGCTGCTGTGTTGATCTTTTAGTTTTCTTTGTTTAGGGTTTTGTAGGTTTCGTTTTGCTTGTTGCAGTCAAGAATGTCGAATACAAGTGATAAGGGTACTACGTTTGGAGATGGTGCTGCTAGGGCTGGTATGCAGCTTAGAAGTAGTCCAAAGGTGAGTACATCTTCTCCTTTGGTTTCTCCATCTACTATTATTAATGTGCCCCGAGAACTGTATAGTATTGATGTTACTGCCACTTTTGGAGTTCCATTAACTACTGTGGGTGACTTGCATAAGTTAATTAATGATATTGATGCTGGTAAACATGATGAGTTATTATCTGAGTTGACTAATGAAGATCATATAGAAACCTTGGAAGCATTAGGTTCTATATGTAATTCAATTAAGGTTGATCGTAATAATGCTGATGTTATCCCTTGTAAGGTTTCGTATGCTGATGATTCAATTAATCTTAATGTTGATGAATCTACGATACTTAGTGACCCTATCGTTCAGTCTATGGACATCAACAAATCAACATCCTATGCTGGAGTTGCGGGTGGAAGTGCAAAGGATCAACCAAATGTTAATTCAAACTCTCGTACCTTGGTGGCTGATCCCGTATTTGATGGTGTTAACATCTCTATTCCTCGTAAAGTTGTTGAAAAGGTTAGTACTCGCTTTGAACACACTCTATATGGCTACTTTATTGGAAAGAGAATGGTGTTTCCGGTTGTTGAATATTATGCAAGGAACAACTGGGCGAAACATGGGCTGAAAAGGATTATGATGAATTCCAAAGGCTTCTTTTTCTTTAAATTTGATTCCCGGGCTGGTTTAGAGGCTGTTCTAGAAGGTGGTCCTTGGTTGATTCGTAAATCTCCGATCATTCTCAAGAAATGGTCGATGGATACTAGATTGCTCAAAGAAGAATTGACTCGTATTCTGATATGGGTTAAATTGCATGATGTTCCTATTCAAGTTTTTAAAGAGGATGGTATTAGTCTAATTGCTACGTTCATTGGTAAACCTGTTATGCTTGATTCATACACAAGCTCCATGTGTAATGATTCGTGGGGTAGGAGTAGTTTTGCTCAATGCTTAATTGAGGTAAATTCAGAGGTTGATCTCGTGGATGTTGTTACTATTGGTATTCCATCTCTTTCTAAGGATGATTTTACCAAAGAAACCATCTGTGTTGAGTATGAATGGAGGCCGCCCAGATGTGATACATGTAAGATTTTTGGTCATGTTCATGACTATTGCCCTAAAAAAGTGGTGAGTCCTCCTATTGTTGCTACTTCTAATGTTGTTACCCCTAATGCTGAGAAGACTAATGATGGTTTCCAAACGGTGGGTAAAACCCGGATCCAAAAAGCCCAAAAGCCCATTATTAAGCCCATTTCATAGTCCATTTCCTTTTATTATAAACCACAAGGGCTGGTTTTGCAATTTCCAAAAGTAGTTTTATAACTAGAAAGGAAAAGAGAAGACAAGGACCTATTGTGCCATTATCCCAAACTCCAACAGAATTAACTGTCAAAAATAGGCGGCAAATGGTTTTTACTGTTCATTCGTCATCACCATTTCACCAGCATAGGTAAAAGAGAGGGCTTCTCTTAATTGATGGCTAAAATGGGTAATTCAAGAGCTCCTAAGCAAGATGGTAAGGAGAAATCTGTCATATCAAGTGATCTCACTAGCTCACACTCAAGAGGAGACACGTCAGCCATGGTGAAAGCACACTTATTGGTGGGTTTTGCTCTCAAATCACTCACATAAGTAGCACAAGCTGTCACAATCATAGGGTGACAGCTTGGCAATCCTCAAGTGTCCACAATGATCCAACGGCCAATATTCAAGATCCAATGATTGCAATGATTGGATGGCAGAGATTAAAGGATTGGCAGAGGCTCAAAGGACCTAGAAGCTTCTCACTCAGCCTATAAAAAGGCCTCAGCTCACACACACATGACACCTTCTTTTTACCTTTCATTTTTCCTTTTTTAACTTTTAATAATCTAGTTTAGCTTAATATTGTGCTTAATGTAATTTTTAGCTTAATATTGTAATTTCCTTTATGTAATGAATGTTTTTAAGTAATAAAATTAGTGTTTGCTTTTATCCTTTACTCATAAGCTCTCATTTCATGTTATGGACTCATTAAGCTCTCATAAGCTACTAATAAGCTCTCATGAGTCTCTAAGCTCATGATTGAGCTTAATCAACCTTAATCTTACCTTAACTACCTTAAAATCAGTTTAAAACCTATTACCTTTGCATTTTGAGATTATAAGCTTATAGAAGGGGGATTTATAAAGGAAGGATCCCCATGCCTTATTAACCCTACTTATTTTATAAGCTAGGGACTTGTAGCTGCCATATTGGTCCCTCCTTTTAGCTTAGAGGGATTTGTAAGTTCCTTTTTAATTTCTTGCTTTAAATAAGTAGTTAGCTTGCTTAATTAGTCTAATATTGCTTATTTGCTTATTTAATCTGCTTATTTATGCTTTTTACTTCTTATATTTGCTTATAAATTAGTACTCTTCATCTGTTTTTGATTTTCCTAGAATAGATCATAGTTTTACTTAAATCTTAAAAAAGCCAAAAATAGTAGATATAGCTTATAT
The DNA here is from genome assembly GCA_026074375.1 of Tanacetum coccineum. NCBI lineage: Eukaryota > Viridiplantae > Streptophyta > Magnoliopsida > Asterales > Asteraceae > Tanacetum > Tanacetum coccineum. The sequence continues at coordinate 18,641 of BQNB010027910.1, forward strand.
CTTAGATTAATGCTTATTTAGTTAATAATTTAGGTTAATTAGGTTTAATATAAGCTAAAAGTTATCTGGTTATTAAACTTAGCTAATTAGATTTCATTTTGAAGCTCATTTCAAATCTGTCAATCATTTAAAGGGGTGTTTGGTTTAGGTGTATTTGACCCTTAAAAGTCAAAATCATTTGGGCAAATCACTTTGGTCAGCTGAGTTTAATTGAATAACAAGTTTTTAAAAAAGATTTCAAAAGTTGGTTTGTAATTTTAAAGAAATTAAGGCTTATCATGATTCTGTCAGCACAGGTAACTTAGGCTTATAAGTTGGATTGCTTATTCTTATTCTAGGACTCTAGGGCTTGTGTTTGCTTAAATCTTGTTTAAACACACTCATTTGAGTGTGTTTAGTGTAGGTAAGTCCTAGCTTGTAGCTGCATTGTTTCTTTGTGGTAAGGTGTCAAGTGTCATCACAACTAGTGTTTCCTGCATGTCACTACTTGGTATTTATTCTTTTTCTAGTCAAGTAAACTTAGATTTTAACTCTAAAAATCAGTATAATTAAGTTTAGACATAATCCTTAATCTATAATAGGAATTAGTTTTCAATTTATAGCTTATTTTCTAGCTTAAATTTTGTTTCCAAAAACAGCTTAAAAGCCAAAAACACCAAAAACAGTAGGTCATTTAAGTAGATTATTAATTTGTTAATTTTAGCTTATGATCCTAGTTTTTATAGCTTAAATAGATAGAGATATAAGTAGCTTTATCAGTTCTCAATAGCAGATTTTTTTTTGTAAAGTCTAGATTTTCTTTTGATATATTTTAGCTTATTTGGATTTTTTTGCTTATTGCTTTTGTTTTCTGAGTTTGCTTAGTTCATGCTCAATTTTCAGTTGCTTAAAAGTACTTCCCCTTAATTTATTCTTTTCATTCAGATTTTGCAAGTCATAAGCTGCTAAGCATCTTTCCTTTTTCATTTTGAACTTATTTTGAGCTTTTTATAGCTTATTTTCTAAAACCAAGAGTTAAACCCTCCTTTCTGAGGTCAGCTTAAAAATAAGCTCTTATTGAGCTTATCAGTGAGTTTCAGCTAATAGAGTTTTTGTTAATTTTGTTCCCACCAGCTTCCTTTACAACATTACTTTTTTTGGGAAGTTTTCTCTACATAAGCACTTTTCAAATCTCAATTAATTCCAGGCCCTTATTGGACATAATTTTGTAATCGGGAGATTTTTAGGGTAGAATATGTAACTTTTCAATTTTAATTGTTTTTCAGTTGGTCCCTCCGTTAGTAAGTTGTTTTCCCCGTTAGTCCTTTTCCTTTTTGCACCGTTAGTCCTTAGGTTAAATTTTAATTAGTATAATTAATTTTGATTTATAATTAGGGTTAGATTTTAATAAGTTTAATTAAACTTTGATTAAAAAGTAAAAATTAGGACTTTTAATTTTCTAAATTTTCTGCACTTTTTAACTTTCTAGAGTAATTTTTATAAAAAATTTAGGATTATATTTTTAGTATTTTTATTATTTTTAAGTTTTAAATTAGTTTAAATCTTTAAAAAGTCATATCTTTAAATCTAAAAAGCCAAAAATAAAAATATTTTTATTTTTCTTAAAATTTTATTTTATCTTAATTTAGGTTAGAAATTTAGTTTGCAATTTTAGGATTAAATTTTAGTCTACTTGCTTAATCGTCGCGTTTTAATTTGTTTACTCGTTTTGTTAATTGTTTAATTGCCTTTATTTGTTCAAATTTTCTTGTTGTTTTTATAATAGATCATCAAATCATCTATTTTCTTATTCAAATCAGAATCCAAGCTTAAACGAAGTTTCAATTTCACTAGTCGTTGGGGAAATGACCCGGGTGATCATATTTACCCGGTTAAATATACGTATTATATATTATATTATATATATTTTTGAGAGTGAATTTTCCTTAGGGAATTTTCTTAATTGCTCTTTGGAAGTATTATAATAATATATATATTTTTATAGTGATAAAAACTTCTACACTCAAGGTTTTTGGCGCCGTTGCCGGGGACTAGTGATTAAGATTCCTTCGTTTTTATTTTTATTTAGTTTGAAGATCCTTTCGTCCTCGAAAGTTTCTTCTTGTTTTATAATTCCAAAAATCAAAAAAAAAAGAAAAAAAGAAAAAAAAATCAAAAATATAAAAAAATTGTCCTTTTAAAAAGAAATTTAATAAACAAAGTTGGTAAACGAACACCAACAAATAATATCTTCAATTGAGAGATATTATCATAAATAAGTAGTCCGGTGAACTAAAAGTTTCCCAAATCAAACCAAAGATTCAAAAACTTGCCATTTGTGTCACTTACGAGGAACGGCTCACCTTGAAAAGCAATTTTTGAGAGCTACCGTGAAGTGAGTTGATTATTTGGTTTAAGTTGTCTCTCGTTTTGTCCGTAAATAAAATATGTTGTTTAAAGAATCGAAAAAATCAAAAATAATCTTCTTTTTCTTCTTAACCATTTAATTCTTCTTCTTAATCCTCTAAATTGTTTAATTCTTATGGCGTCTCATCGTTCAAAATCCCTTTACGCTATCAAGGAATGCTCGACTTGTGGAAGATTGTACACTAGAGAATGTTGTTCAATAGGGAATCTTGAAGACAAGATTCTTGTTCCCGTACCCGACTCTTCTCCCGTTGTACAAGATGTGGAACCCCGGTTGATGGTCCGAGTTGTCATGGATGTGTATTTTTACGAAAGGAATTTGAGGAAGATTTGATTACATATTGTGTTAAAAATGGAATTTTCCAAGACTTTCAAGATACTTCCGAATCGTCCGACAACAATACCAACGTTGTTGATGCTCTTCGAGAGCCATGCGTTGTCAATCAAGACCCCGGTGTAAAGTCTTCACAAGATCCTCCACAGATTGACCATAATTGTTGTTATGAGTGCGGTGATTCATTAGATGGAATTTTTTGTCACGCAGCATTGTAAAATCTGTGTAAAGGTGCTCATTACGGTTATAATTGTCCACCAAAAGATCCGATCATTTCTAAACCGGAGCCATGCAATCAAACCATTAATGAAATTCCACAAACTTTACCAAGTTTAGATCCGTCATGCTATTCATTACCTCATGTTTCAAAGCCTAACTTTGTTGATAATTCTCCAAATTTTTCTTACCCACCTCCACAACCCTAGTTTGAGACTTACTTGTGTGAGTTATGTGGAAATAATGCTCATTATGGTTATGATTGTTCACCACAGTTCCCGTTTGTCTATGAACAGGAGCCGTGTTACAATCAAAACTTTAATGATAATTATTATCCACAAAATTCACCGAGTTTTTCTCAACAATATCTTTGTTGTGCTTATTGCGGAGGTCCTCATTTTGATTATCAATGTCAACCAATCAATGAAACTTACTATGAACCTAATTCGAGTTATGATTCTTTCGGATTTGACCAACCACAACCCCCGCAAGACTCCGTCGATCATCAAGGAATTCTACAAGTCCTTAATAAAATGGAAGAAAAACTTGAAGAAATAATAAGAGATCGAAGAAAGAAAATAGAGGATATGAGTATCGAGAAATGACATGGAACAACAACTGGTACAAAAAAATTATTTTTAGGAGAGATAAAAAAAATAAATGATTTGGGTTATAAAAGATTTCGAGGCGAGGAGATTGATGAAGTATATGAGAGAGACTGTGAAATTAGAATTCATAAGCTTAAGCAAGATTTTAATATATGGGGAAGCGAAGTTCGAAAGAAGGAGCAAGCTTACGAAGAAGAAAAATATTTTGCTGCCCATCGTTACTTCATCCTAACACTATTTGTGATGACGATGATGAGTATTCTATTCAAACTCAAGAATATTCTAAAAATTTCTCCAAAGAACCCGATAACTCTCTAAATATGGGGGATGAGCATCTCGATACTATTCCGGCAACAGAATCGGACGAAGAAATAAAGTCTAGAGTTGAGAACCTTGTCCCAATCCCAAGTGAGTTCGAGGGTATTTCTGATGATTCGTGTGATATGCCTATTTGTGATATTGGTCGTATTAATGTTGAGTCTGGCCTTTTGGAATCTTTAATTAACCGTTATACTTCCAGTGATGACGATGATTTTGAAGATATCGAGTACGTTAGCCTAGAGGAGGTAAATGAAGTCTATCAAGAAGAAAAAGAGTTTGATTTAGAAGACATACTTCAAATTCAAGACGTTATCCTTCGTGAGAAATTGTTGAACGTTAGTCGTCTTATTTCTAATATAGAATCTTTGAAAGACAATCCTATTCCCATCATGGAAAGTGATTCGTCTGAAACTTCTCTTTCTTTTTCGGATAATTCCTTACCCGAATTCAAGTCTTTAGCGAAATCATACGTGAATGAGACTGTAGAATGGCAAATTACCACTGCACATGCAATTAGCTACTCTTCCCGAGTATGTTCAGTTTATTTTGATAATCCGTCATTACCTCGTCCTCCTCCAGAACCACCGGATATTGAGATTTTAAAACCTGAGATTAACAATCTTGATGTGCTTTATAATGATGAATCTTTTGAACCAAGAGGAGATGAAAATGTTGTTGTTCCAAATGTTGAAGAGGACAATTCCTTCACATTTGTCATTCGTACCTTTCTTCCATTTATCACTTATCCCGAGGTTTCTCCTTTATCTAGCTTCACCGGGAGTGAAGATACGATCTTTGACCTCGACATCTTCGCTTAGAGCCGGTGGTATTTCATTTGCTCTTTCCAAGAACGAATTAATTCGGGAGCCCGATTCGACTCGCGACACGTGAACCAAAAACAAGCCCGCTTCGTGGGAGTTCAACCCATGCTTTAGTTCCTTTCTATTTTTTCCTTTATTTTCTAATTATCTAATGGTGTTGTTTTTGAGAAGAGGCTTGTACTCTTTCCGATTTCTCGATGTTTGTTGCTTGTTTGTTGTGATTTTTGTAGGATCAACCTAACAAATTCTTTGAAGCCTCTCGTGTCCCGGATGATATTGTCCCGTTCTACTCGAGCTTCTCATCCTTTGTGTGAAATTAGTCTGGGGAGATCCAATATCCTTTCATCATTATTGATTAACGTTTATCTTTGCATAATTCATAAACGGCTTAGATTTTCGTAGAGACCCGACTTTAAACATTGAGGACAATGTTTCGTTTTAGTTTGGGGAAGGGAATCTATCGATTTGATGTTGCTTGCTTATTGATTTTGTTTCTTACGTACCGTTTTCCCACAAAAATAGCAAAAATTTTAAATTTTTAGTCATAAATATATATAAGTCAATAATAATAATAATAATAAGTGTGAAGACACGAATGTAGGTTTTCTGTTGGTAAGAATAAGAAGTAATTTTTGACCCGATCGTACGTGTAGAGTTCTAGCTTTCTCCCTTAACAATTAATGATGATAGTTTGTGCTAGTCTCATGCAGACTTTAAACATGCTAGACTTGAATCATTAGTAAATGAAAACTTGTGCTAATCTCAAGTAGATTTTAAATATGCCGAGTTGGAATTTATATAGGCTAAATGTTCGCGAATTTCTTTCTTAGAGATTTTAAGTTTGCGAAGAAAGAGAACTTAGATATGTTAATAATAAGTCATGACATTAAACCGTAGAATAGTTGATTCTTTCAAGCCTCATATGTAATAATTTGTGGCTTTTTTCCTCCCATTAGCTTATTTCACCTATATATATAATTTGGTTAAATAAATAGAGTTGTGCAGTTTTTTTATTTTTGTTAACATTAGCTAATAGAAGTTTTCTTTAGTTCCTTTGTGATTAGGATGAGTACACATCAGGAATACTTAATTTGGCATATTATATGTATCATATAAAGAAATATTTTGCTTATTCTTTAAAGAGCCTTAGGGTATATTGGAATAATTAGAAATCAATAATAACCGAGACTGATAAAAGTTATGCTGTATCTGGCCGCTCACAACCGAATGTTATACCTTCTAAAGTCGAGGAAGTTACGAAGTCGAAATATTTTGCTACATCTGTCGGAGGCGTGCCGATGTTGTAACCTTCTAAAGACTGAGGTATAATAAAGTGCTTAATTTTTGTCTTAATTTGTCCATAAAAAGCCTAAGGGGTATATGGTCAAATGAGATTGGGCCATTCATGTCTTAAAGAGCCTTAGGGTTATATGACATGAAAAGTGCCTTGCTTAAGTAACCTAAAAAAAGCAAATTATTTGGTTTGCCTCGTTGTGGACTTTAATCTTGATGACATTTGATCCTTTGAAAAGGGCTCGGAGCTAATTATTTCGTTCCTTAACCTTTACTCTTTATTTTTGAGGAATTAATAAGTATCGAAACAAGTCCTTGAAGACCTTCGAGAGATAGAGACATACGTAAAATCCTGAGATACAAAAGTAGATTATCTGGTGAAATGTAAGTACACAATTAATATTTATTGAGTAGGTGTAGTGTCATACTTGTAATTGACAATGATCTTGATATTAAGCTTGCATGGGAAATGTGAAAAATCGGGGAGGATGAAGTTATCATTTAAGACACAATTTTTGGCCTTCTTTTGATCTATGATCCTAAAAGTTAACCAATGAGGATAATGAAAACAATATATTATTCAACACAAATAAAGTGGTAGTTAGTAATTAATTATCTATAAAATCATAAACAGAAAAAAAATCTTGAAAATGGAAATCAGGTGTTTTTAAAACATGTGAACTTCATATCTCTCTCAACAAAAAATCTTATGCTAATATCAAAGGTTTTAGTTTGTGGAAGTTTTGAGTATTCGGTTATAAGGCCATGTAAAAATGCGTGAGGACACGCCATCGTTTAGTTTGGGGAATTTTGATAAGTAAAAAATACCCAATATCCCATCTTGTACCTAAAATAACCCAATTAAACCCAAAACAGACCAAAAATGGCAAAAATATGCTTGTATTTGAGTTTTGTGTGTGCAGGTACGGATATATCAGAAGTCACAAGAAAACAGTTCAAAAAAACGATCAACACGGAACACGACAATCAGAAAGTACAAAAAGAACCAAAGAATGCAAAGCCAAAGCCAGGAAAGTCAAACCCTCAGTCAAAGTGGTCAAATCATGGTCAACAAAAGTCAACAAAACCCAAAAATATTCCATTTTCACCCTCCAAGTTTCACAAAAGTACAAAAATAACCCCTTATTGGGCCCAAAAAACCTCAATAGGCCTTAAAAACCCTAAGTTACCCTTACCCGGATCCAAAAAGCCCAAAAGCCCATTATTAAGCCCATTTCTTTTTTTTTTCTCATAGTCCCATTTCCCTTTTATTATAAACCACAAGGGCTGGTTTTGCAATTTCCAAAAGTAGTTTTATAACTAGAAAAGGAAAAAGAGAAGACAAGGACCTATTGTGCCATTATCCCAAACTCCAACAGAATTAACTGTCAAAAATGGGCGGCAAATGGTTTTTACTGTTCATTCGTCATCACCATTTCACTAGCATAGGTAAAAGAGAGGGGGCTTCTCTAATTTGATGTGGCATAAAAATGGTAATTCAAGAGCTCCCTACGCAAGATGGTAAGGAGAAATCTGTCATATCAAGTGATCTCATTAGCTTCACCACAAGGAGACACGTCAGCCATGGTGAAAGCACACTTATTGGTGGGTTTTGCTCTCAAATCACTCACATAAGTAGCACAAGCTGTCACAATCATAGGGTGACAGCTTGGCAATCCTCAAGTGTCCACAATGATCCAACGGCCAATATTCAAGATCCAATGATTGAAATTATTGGATGGCAGATATTAAAGGATTGACAAAGGCTCAAAGGACCTAGAAGCTTCTCACCACCAAAAAAAAGGCCCTCACTCACACACACACATTAGCACCTTTCTTTTTACCTTTTATTTTTCCTTTTTTAACTTTTAATAATCTAGTTTAGCTTAATATTGTGCTTAATGTAATTTTCAGCTTAATATTATAATTTCCTTTATGTAATGAATGTTTTTAAGTAATAAAATTAATGTTTGCTTTTATCCTTTACTCATAAGCTCTCATTTCATGTTATGGACTCATTAAGCATCTCAAAAGCTACTATAAGCTCTCATAGTCTCTAAGCTTAATGATTGCGCTTAATCAACCTTATTCTTACCTTAACTACCTTAAAATCAGTTTAAAACCTATTACCTTTGCATTTTGGGATTATAAGCTTATGGAAGGGGGATCTATAAAAGAAGGATCCCCATGGCCTTATTACCCTAGCTTATTTATAAGCTAGGGAGCTTGTAGCTGCCATTATTGGTCCTCTTGTTTAGCTAGAGGGATTTGTAAGTTCCTTTTTAATTTCTTGCTTTAAATCAGTAGTTAGCTTGCTTAATTAGTCTAATATTGCTTATTTTCTTATTTAATCTGCTTATTTGTGCTTTTTACTTCTTATATTTGCTTATAAATTAGTACTCTTCATCTGTTTTTTGAATTTTCCTTAGAATAGAATTATAGATTTACTTATAAATTTAAAAAAGCCAAAAAATAATATAGCTATAATCTTAGATTAATGCTTATTTAGTTAAATAATTTATAGGTTAATTAGTTTAAAATAAGCAAAAAGTTATCTGGCTTATTAATCTTAGCTAATAGAATTATCATTTTGAAGCTCATTTCAAATCTGTCAATCATTTAAAGGGGTGGTTTGGTTAGGTGTATTTGACCCTTAAGCAGTCAACATATTTGGACAAATCACTATTTGGTCATCTGAGTTTAATTGACTAACATTTTTAAAAAAGATTTCCAAAAGATGTTTGTTAACTTTAAAGAATTTAAAGGCTTATCATGATTCAGTCAGCACCTGGGTAACTTAGACTTATAATGTAGTGTGATTGCTTATTCTTATTCTATGGACTCTAGGCATGTGTTTGATTACATCTTGTTTAAAACAACACTCAATTTGAGTGTGTTTTAGTGTAAGGAAAGTCCTAGCTTGTATCTTCATGGGGTTCTTATAGTAATAAGTGTCAAGTGCATCAGCAGAACTAGGTTTTTCCTGCAGTCACTCATGGTTTTTCTTTTAGTCAAGTAATCGTAGGTTTTATTAATCTCTAAAATTCAAGTATAAATTTAGTTTATGACATACTTAATCTAGATTAGGACTTTTATTTAAATTTATAGCTTATTTTCTAGCTTAAATTTTGTTTCAAAAACAGCTTAAAAGCCAAAAACACCAAAAATAGTAGGTCATTTAAGTAGATTATTAATTTGTTAATTTTAGCTTATGATCCTAGTTTTTATAGCTTAAATAGATAGATTATAAGTAGCTTATATCAGTTCCTTCATAGATAAAGTTCTAGGAGTTTGCTTATTTGAGGATTTTAGCTTTATTTGGAAATTTTGCTTATTGTGCTTTGTTTACTGAGTTTGCTTAGTTCAGCTCATTCAGTTGCTTAAAAGTACTTCAGCATAACTTCGTTTCATTTTAGATTTAGCAAGTCAAAAGCTTGCTTAAGCTTCTTTCCTTTGTCATTTTTGAATTATTTAGCTTTTTTATAGCTTTAGTTTCTAACAAAGAGTTAAGCACTCCTTTCTGAGGTCAGCTTAAAAATAAGCTCTTATTGAGCTTATCAGTGAGTTTCAGCTAATAGAGTTTTTGTTAATTTTGTTCCCACCAGCTTCCTTTACAGCTTTACTTTTTTGAGTTTTCTCTCATAAGCACTTTTCAAATCTCAACTTAATTCAGGCCTTATTGGACTTAATTTGTAAATCGGTGTAGAATTTTTAGGTAGAATATTAACTTTTTTCCATTTTAATGTTTTTTCAGTTTGGTTGTCCTCGTTAGTAAGTTTTTTCCCCTTATCCTTTTTCCTTTTTTGCACCGGTTAGTCTTAGGTTAAATCTTAATTAAGTATAATTAATTTTGATTTTATAATTAGGTTAGATTTTATATAAGTTTATTACACTTATGATTAAAAAGGTAAAAATTAGGGCTTTTAATTTTTCTAAATTTCAGCACTTTATTAACTTCTAGAGTAATTTTTATAAAAATTTTAGGATTAAATATATAGTATTTTTATGTATTTTTTAAGTTTTAAATTAGTTTAAATCTTTAAAAAGTCATATCTTTAAATCTAAAAAGCCAAAAATAAAAATATTTTTATTTTTCTTAAAATTTTATTTTATCTTAATTTAGGTTAGAAATTTAGTTTGCAATTTTAGGATTAAATTTTAGTCTACTTGCTTAATCGTCGCGTTTTATTTGTTTCCCGTTTTTTGTTTAATTGTTAATTGCCTTATTTGTTTCAAATTTTCTGTTGTTTTTATAATAGATCAACAAACCTCTATTTTCTATTCAAACAGAAGGCCAAGCTTAAACGAATTCAATTTCACTAGTCCGTTGGGAAACGACCCGGTGAATCATTATTTACCCAGTTACAATATACGTATTATATATTATATACATTATAATTTTGAGATGATATTTCGTCAGGGAATTTTCTTCATTGCCTCATGAAGTATTATATTTTATATATTTTTTATTGTGTATAAAACTTCTACACCAATGACAAGAAAACCCTTTCTGCATCATACCGAAAGGGCAACTGATCTTCTTGGAATAATACATACTGATGTGTGTGGTCTACTTAGACATGTGTCAAGACAAGGTTCTAGCTACTTCATTACATTCACCAATGATTATAGTCGTTATGGTTATATTTATCTACTTAAACATAAACATGAGGTCTTTGAAACATTCAAGGTTTTAAGAATGAAGTAGAAAATCAACTCGGGAAGACAATCAAGGCTCTTCGATTAGATCGAGGTGGCGAATACATAAGCCAAGAGTTTAAAGATTATCTTAAAGCTTGTGGAATTGTCCAACATCTTACTCCTCCATACACACCACAACACAATGGCGTATCTAAAAAGAGAAATCATACTTTGTTAGACATGGTTTGATCTATGATGAATCTTACAACTCTGCCGTTATCCTTTTGAGATTATGCTTTAGAGTCTGTAACACGCATTCTCAATATGGTTCCTACCAAGAAGGTTGATAAGACTCCATATGAATTATTGTATGGAAAAGTTCCAAACTTGTCTTACTTAAAGGTCTGGGGATGTGAGGCGCTTGTAAAGCGGTATACGCCTGACAAACTCCAACAAAGATCTATTAAGTGTATCTTTATAGGATACCCAAAGGAAACGATGAATTACTATTTTTACTTCCCACCTGAAAATAAAATTTTTGTTGCAAGGATATGCTGAGTTCTTTGGAAAAGTCTCATAACTCAAGAAGTCAATGGGAGGGCCATAAATCTGAAGAAATTCAATCATGTGAAGATACAGCACCTTCTGAAACTCACAGTGAAATTCCTATGGAGGATGAATGTTTGAACCACCTCAAGAAGAAGTGATTCCAATTCGTAGGTCCTAAAGGACACATCTAGCTCCAAATCGCTTATGTTTAAATGTATAGGCGGGAGAGCATAGTCTAGGGGATCTTAATGAACCCACTAGCTATAAATCTGTATTGTTAGATCCAAAATCTAATAAGTGGCTCGATGCAATGAATACGGAAATGCAATCCATGATATACAATAAGGTATGGGTCTTGGTCGATCTTCCTTCTAATTGTAAGACTGTTGGGAGTTAGTGGATTTTTAAGAAAAAGACTGACATGGATGGCATTGTACACACCTATAAAGCTCGTGTTGTAGCAAAGGGTTATACTCAACTCTACGGGGTTGATTATGAAGAAACGTTATCACCCGTGGCTGACATTAGAGCTATTAGGATTCTCATATCTATAACAGAGTTCTATGATTATGAGATATGGCAAATGGATGTCAAAACTGCCTTCATAAATGGTTATCTTGATGAAGACATTTACATGGTACATGCCATTCTCCTGAGATGTTTGAGATACTGAGACCCATGAATCACCATTTTCTATCACTTCCCAGAGTGCATAGTCTTGGATCTGGAAGTACTGCTTAATCCTAATAGCCCACATCTCATACTCCCCCAATTTGAGTATGGGAAGCTTTGCAGTAGGACCACTATTTGTAGATTCAAGCTCCATGTCTTCTAGATCAAAGTTTCTCAAAGCAAAGCTCTGATACCACTTGTTGATCCCAAACCTAGATCGATTCCTTAGGTTGTCTAAGGTTAAATTACCTTGGATAAATCCAAAATAACTTGTTGTAGAAACTTTGTATGTATATTAAAGTGTATGCGGAATCTACACCTTAATACTCTAGAAGTAAAATCAATGAAACAGTAATCTTGAACAACAAAGATATAACCAAACGCTCCAATATTATTAGATTAATAATACGAGTACTCTTAACTTAGTACTGGGGTTTACAACCTTGAAGCTTTTCTCAATCGACTTTGATAACTATGAAAACTGATGATGATGTGATTGTGTATTTTGTGATGTCTCAACTAATGCCCTAGAGCCTCCTTTTATAGACTAAGGAGTCCTAGTCGGCTTACAATATATTCCTAAGATATCTCAATCTTTTCTAAACATAAACGTAATCTTCTAAATAAATACATTATGTATATCTTGTACATAAATATCTCAACACTTATCTTCACACGCATTCTTGTTCTCCAAACAATCTTTATCTTTTTAATTCGTCTTTATCCTCTTGACAGTAGAAAGTCTTCAAAAAATTGTAATCTTTCTACCAGCAGCACTCATAAACATAAGCAGTAGTAACATTAGTACTAGCAGTACTAATATACACTAACAGTAGTAACTTATACTAGCAGTCTTAACTTTTACTACTAGCAGCACTAACTACTTAGCTTATATTTTAGTCTTTAACACTGAGTAGTCTTTTTTTGGGTAAAGGGTTACCCCGATAAAGTATATTAAAACCAAAAAAATTTAAGAACAAATGGAATGTGGCTGAAGTACCACATTAACCTCAAGCTAAACAGCTTGAAAAACACCTAAAACTAGAGCTTATGACATGCCATAAACTCTTACAACTCTAGAAACAACCAATTACATCTAGAACACATAACACAACTAAACAAGCTAACCCGCAGCAGCCGTGAAAGAACTTCCACCAGCTTTTGTGTTAAGAATTAAGTTAGCCGATTCATTATACACATTTTCCACTTCTTTTTCATCTTCTTCATTTAATGCAGAAAAAGAATTATACATAGAGAGATTATCTTTCTTAGATGAATTACCAGTCGTCTTTAACATAGGTGTCGATTGAGATGTATAACCCACATAAGTAGTTTCCTTCATTGGTGCACTTGTAGTCGCTTTAGGCTCATATCTAACATTATGTTTAACCAAAGGACCAGTAAACTGATCGCCATTAGTAGACTTGGACTTACCTTTCCTCTTCTTTTTTTTACCCACCGTTTGGAATCCATCATTAGTCTTCTCAGCATTAGGGGTAACAACATTAGAAGTAGCAACAATAGGAGGACTCACCACTTTTTTAGGGCAATAGTCATGAACATGACCAAAAATCTTACATGTATCACATCTGGGCGGCCTTCATTCATACTCAACATGGATGGTTTCTTTGGTAAAATCATCCTCAGAAAGAGATGGAATACCAATAGTAACAACATCCACGAGATCAGCCTCTGAATTTACCTCAATTAAGCACCGAGCAAAACTACTCCTACCCCACGAATCATTACACATGGAGCTTGTGTATGAATCAAGCATAACAGGTTTACCAATGAACGTAGCAATTAGACTAATACCATCCTCTTCAAAAACTTGAATAGGAACATCATGCAATTTAACCCATATCGGAATACGAGTCAATTCTTCTTTGAGCAATCTAGTATCCATCGACCATTTCTTGAGAATGATCAGAGATTTATGAATCAACCAAGGACCACCCTCCAAAACAGCCTCTAAACCAGCCCGGGAATCAAATTTAAAGAAAAAGAAGCCTTTGGAATTCATCATAATCCTTTTCAGCCCATGTTTCGCCCAGTTATTCCTAGCATAATATTCAACAACCGGAAACACCATTCTCTTTCCAATAAAGTAGCCATATAGAGTGTGTTCAAAGCGAGTACTAACCTTTTCAACAACTTTACGAGGAATAGAGATGTTAACACCATCAAATACGGGATCAGCCACCAAGGTACGAAAGTTGGAATTAACTTTTGGTTGATCCTTTGCACTTGCACCCGCAGCTCCAGCATAGGATGTTGACTTAGTATTGATGTCTACAGATTGAACGATAGGGTCACTAGGTATTATGGATTCATCAACATTAAGATTAATTGTATCATCTACATGTGAAACCTTACAAGGGATCACATCAGCGTTAATATTATTAGCCTGAATTGAATTACTTATAGTACCTAATGCATCCAAGGTTTTCATACGATCATCATTAGTCATCTCAGATAATAACTCATCATGTTTACCAGCTTCAATATCAGTTATTAACTTGTGCAGGTCACCAACAGTTATCAATGGAACTCCAAAAGTGGCAGCAACATCAATACTATACAGTTCTTGGGGCGCGTTAATAGTAGAAGGAGAAACCAAAGGAGAATAGTTACTCACCTTTGGACTACCATCACACGTAACACCAGATTTAGGGTTCAATGAAACCCTAATTGCCGAATCAAAATCAGACCTAAGGTTTTGATCAACCCTAGCAGCATGATTAGTAGAAGATTTATTCATCTCATCAATCACCTTAGAAAAACTATTAACAATACGTATTGAATCTTCTCCAACAATCGACTCTCCCCTACTCTCCATTAAAACCAAACGAAACAAGATTAACAAAAATTGAAAAAACCTAAAATCGGCTAGGACCTAGAATAGAATTAATACGATCATAGTGAAACGAATTAATGCATGAAAGCAAAAGATTCTAACCGACTTTCATAATGAATAAGGTGACAAAAGAATAAACAATATAATGCAGTGAGTGGTTCTTAAAGACCTTGAAACCAATCAAATCCAAGCTATAATACACGTGTTGGTCATAGAGATCAAGGCATGTGAAAATCAAAGCAGGTAGACAAAATAAGGACTTAATAACGAATCGACATAGCCGCCGTATTCGAGAGAGTTAGGGTTGCATGGGGACGCACACTAAGCAGTCTTAACTTTAACTAATAATGGTAACTTTATGCTCTAAATACTAAATTATACTAACAGTAGTAACTAGTGTCACACCCCGCCAAGGCGGAAATGCGAGGCGTAAACAAGAATAGATATCATCACAACACATGGTATCTATATAGAGAATACTAAAATGAAAACTAAAGCAAAGCAAAGACACAAAGTGTCATAACAATACCCAAAACCTAATGGTGTCTTTATTAATGAGAAAGAGGTCTCGTCAATAAATGACATGCAAAAACATAATCCAAACAATTCATGCAAACGCATTTATTCAAACAGAAAGCATAAATAACTCCAAGCATCCTATGGTCTTTTCTAGCCACTTCGCTTTATCTTAGCACCATTAAGCTCACCTGAAAATGATGCTTAAAACGTCAACGCAATGGTTGGTGAGAGTTATAGGTTTAAGACTCACATTATAAACCTTTCAAACCAATTACTGTGATTATCAAAACAATATAGGACAATTATACAACATATGAACTTATGTTAACATGCAAACCAAATCACCATATCAAACCAACCATACATATACTGGGTAGGCGTACCTCTCTGATCCCACATACGTCACTTACACACCTAAAAGTATACCAGCTGAAGCTTATAGTTAGACTTGGACCCATACCAATTCACAGATTTGATCAATCTCAAATTAACGATCCGTGAAATGATCAGCCCCACTATTAATGATCCTCATTTGGTTGCTAAAGACTTGCTTGAGGTGAGTTCTCATAGCCCTACTTTTTACTGGTTTTTCTGTTGGGGGAAAATGATACTCAAATTGTGGTTTTGAATGTTTTGAATTAATCTGTGCGAAATGTGGTTTTGTTTTTGGGACAAGTTATTGCTTATGACTGCTATGTGAATAAAATGTGATGCATGATTGTTTGGATTGGATGGGTACGCCTACCCAGTGTTTGTGAGATTATTGGATCGGATGGGTACGCCTACCCAGTATTTGTGTGATTATTGGAGCGGATGGGTACGCCTACCCAGGTTTGTGTGTGGTCCTGCCCTAATTTTAGTGCTCCAGCTGGTAGGCCCTTCTACGCGCGCGCGCTAAGTGAAATTATGGTTATTGATTAGCGGTGTGTATTGCTAAGTGTTTGTTTGCACTAATTAACTGTCATTAGCACTATTCGTCCACTGTTTAAATATGGCACAACTTTTGGGTTTAAGGTTCAAAACTTGAGCTACACCAACATTATTGTTTTTGACGTTTTCAAGTATCATTATCAGGTGAAGTGAAAAAGAAGAGTAGTTTGGTGATTGCATAGCAGACTTTAGACTTAGAAGTATCCCGAGTGGAATTTCATTTGAAGTCTTGCTTGTTTGTTGTTTTGATTCTAGTTTTTGGATGTTTTGGATTAAGTTTGGATTATGGTCCCCTGTGAGGGCATTGGAATAATTGTAAGAGATTGTGGATTTTTAGTTGCGATTTGGGACATCACTCGAGTTTGTTCGAGGTTGATGGTCTTCATAGCACTTGGAGTTTATGCAATGTAGTTTTCTCTATTTTGTATCTTGTGTTATGATTGATCATTATGTTGCATTCCCGAGTTTCCGCCATTGTCAGGGTGTGACAGATTGGTAATAAGAGCCAAGGTTATAGAGAACTAGGTGGTTTGGCCTAGACTATAACCTAAGATTCGTCGTGTAGTTGCGTATAGGATCTATGTGCGTGGTGTTCTGCTTCTGTGTGCCTTTGTGTGTTTGCAGTTTGGTGCGTTAGTTATGTCAGTCATTGAAATGGGTAGGCTTAATATTGGATATGAATGGGAAATGATGCAAATATAAGTACGGTGGCCAACGTAGTTATGCTCGTTCATATACCATAGGTTATATTTCAAAATTAATATTTTGAAATGAAAAACTCAAATTTCAAAAATGCGGGTTTTACAACTCAATATTGAATATGACGGGGAAAGGATGCGAATATAAGTACGGTGGCCAACGTAGTTATAAGCGTATCACAACTCACTTATACTTAGTAATGTTGTTCACACAAATCGATGTTGACACCATAGGGTAGTGTTATGTGTATATTTGTATATATAGTAAGATATTCTATATATATGTGAGTCTTCCCACTTACCTAACGTTGCCTATGTTCTCCCTCGTATAGATAATGCCGCCAAGGATGAGGACCTGAAGTGCTGGCCGGCCTGCTGTCAAATCACTAGGAGGGGGAACGGGTGAACGGGTTAGTAAAGGTAAAAGGGGTAGAAGACCTAGGGAAGGTAATGATGAACGTGTTGAGGATTTGAATGGTCAAGGAAATAACCAGGGTTTGGGAGCTAATGGGGGTGTAGAAGGAGTCAATGGGAATGTAAAGGGAGCCAATGGAGGTGCACTCAACTTCTCGACGATCATTGCCCAACAATTAAAGAACCTCTTACTCACCATGCTAGCTCAGGTTAGTAACCGAGGAAATATTGGAAATCGGAATAGTAATGTGGTTAATGAGAATGTTAAGGAGAACGCGGGGAATGTGTTAGTAAATGGAAACCGGGTAAGTTGTTCATATAAGGAGTTCTTAGCTTGCAACCCTAAGGAATATGATGGTAAGGGAGGTGCTGCAGTTCTTACTCGTGAGATTGAGAAAATTGAGAACGTACAAGATATGAGTGGTTGTAGTAATAACCAAAAAGTGAAATACATTGCTGGTTCATTTGTGGGTAAGGCTTTAACGTGGTGGAACTCTCAGATTCGCACGCTAAGCCGGGAAGTTGTTGTTAGTATGTCATGGAATGACTTTAAGTTTATGATGATACAAGAGTTTTGTCCTAGTCATGAGATGCAATAGTTGGAATCTGGGTTGTAGAATCACGCCATGGTCGGGGCTGGCCATGCTGCGTTTACTGATAGGTTTCATGAGTTGGCAAGGTTAGTTCCTCACTTGGTAACTCCTGAGAGTAGGATGATTGAAAGGTATGTGTATGGCCTTGCTCCACAAATCCGTAGGATGGTGGCAGCAACGGAGCCAAAGACTATGCAGAAGGTGGTGCAGATTTCTGGTGCACTGACCGATGAGGCTGTGAGAAATGGATCAATTCAGAAAGTTGAGAAAAGAGGAAATGTGGGAGAAACTAGCAAGGATAAGAATGGTAGGGATGACAATAAGAGTACTAGGACTGGGAATGTTTTTGCTACTACTATAAACCCTGTAGGAAGAGAGAATATGGGTACTTGGTCCAAGTGTACCACCTGCAACTCCTACCATATACCTGGTGGACCTTGTCGCACATGCTTCAACTGTAACCGCCCGGGTCACTTTGCAAAGGATTGTAGGGGTGTGCCACGGAATGTGAACCCTGTCAATGCTAGAAACTCAACTGTTAGGGCATGTTATGAGTGTGGTAGTATCGACCATGTCGGTCAGCTTGTCCTAGATTGAATAGAGCTCAAGGACCGAAAGAGAATCGTCCAAATCAAGTTGCTGCTAATAACGACGGTCAGGGTCGTAGAAACGAAAGGAACCAGGCTAGGGGTAGGGTATCCATGTTGGGAGCAGAGGAAGCTCGCCAGGATCCGAACATTGTGACGGGTACATTTACTTTGAACGATCATTTTGCCACTACCTTATTTGACTCTGGTGCCGACTATAGTTTTGTTTCTACTACTTTTATACCTTTGTTAGGCTTAGAGCCCAGTGACTTAGGTTTCAGATATGAGATTGAGATAGCTAGCGGGCAGCTAGTAGAGATTGATAAGGTTATTAAGGATTGTAAACTAGAAATCAAAGGTCATGTCTTTGACATCGATTTGATACCTTTTGGGCATGGAAGTTTTGATATGATTATAGGTATGGACTGGTTGTCTAATTATAAGGCTGGAATAATTTGCCATGAGAAGGTAGTAAGGATACCACTACCGGATGGCAAGGTGCTTAGAGTAGTAGGAGAGAGACCGGAAGAGAAAGCGAGATTGTTGATGAGTGCTAAGGCTAGTGATAAGAAACAAGTAGGGATTGTTATGGTTAGAGATTTTCCTGAGGTATTCCCGGATGATCTATCTGGATTACCGCCTATTCAGGAAATTGAGTTTCGGATTGAGTTAATCCCTGGAGCAACGCCGATAGCAAAGTCTCCCTATCGTTTGGCGCCTTCTAAAATGGAGGAGTTATCTGGACAACTCAAGAAACTCCAAGACAAAGGTTTCATTCGACCAAGTTCGTCGCCTTGGGGAGCGCCGATATTATTTGTTAAGAAAAAGGATGGTTCTTTTAGGATGTGCATTGATTATAGAGAATTAAACAAGTTGACTGTTAAGAATCGTTATCCACTTCCTAGAATTTATGATCTATTTGATCAACTGCAAGGGTCACAGTTTTCTCGAAGATAGATCTTAGGTTTGGATACCATCAGCTGAGAGTGCACGAGGATGACATACCAAAGACTGTGTTTAGAACTCGTTATGGACATTTTGAGTTCACTGTAATGCCCTTTGGTCTGACTAATGCACCAATAATATTTATCGATTTGATGAATAGAGTTTGTAGGCTGTATCTTGATAAGTTTGTGATAGTGTTAATAGACGATATCTTAATCTACTCTAAGACTCAAGAGGAGCAGGTAGAACATTTAAGGTTAGTCTTAGAACTGCTCAAAAAGGAGAAACTATATGCTAAGTTTTCTAAGTGTGAATTCTGGCTAAGAAAAGTGCAGTTTCTTAGGCATGTGATAAATGGTAATGGAATTCATGTGGACCCTAGTAAGATTGAAGCTGTTAAGAATCGGAAAGCCCCTAGAACTCCGACTAAGGTTCGTTCATTCGTTCTTAGGATTGGACGGGTATTACCGTAGGTTCATTGAGAACTTCTCTAAGATAGCTAAGTCTCTTACTATCTTGACTCATAAGAGTAAGACTTTCGATTGGGTGAGAAACATGAATTGGTATTTCAGACCTTGAAGGATAAGTTGTGTAATGCGCCAGTTCTAGCTCTCCTCGATGGACCAGAAGACTTTGTGGTATATTGTGATGCGTCCGGGATAGGACTAGGCTGCGTGTTAATGCAAAGAGGTAAAGTGATAGCCTATGCGTCTAGGCAGTTAAAAATTCATGAGAAGAATTATACTACCCATGATTTAGAGTTGGGTGCGGTTGTGTTTGCACTTAAGATCTAGAGACATTATTTATATGGGATAAAGAGTGTCATCTATATGGACCATAAGAGTCTTCAGCATATCTTTAGTCAGAAAGAGTTGAATATGCGACAACGTCGCTGAATAGAGTTGTTTAGTGATTATGACTATGAAATTTGCTACCATCTTGGTAATGCGAATGTGATGGCTGATGCCCTAAGTAGGAAGGAAAGAGTAAAGCCTAAGAGAGTTAAAGCTATGAATATGATCCTTCAGTTGAGTATCAAAGATAGGATACTGGCGGCTCAAAAGGAGGTTGTGAATGAGTTTGTAGTATTGCAGAAAGGTTTAGATAAGATGATAGAACAGAGAAGTGATGAAACTTTGTAAAAACAAAAAAACAACAAAAAAAAAAAATACCTGGATCGAATATGGGTACCTTTGAAAGGTGAGGTAAGAACCCTGATAATGGATGAAGCCCATAAGTCGAAGTACTCTGTACACCCAAGAGCTGATAAGATGTATTATGACTTTAGAGATAGGTATTGGTGGCCTGGAATGAAAAATAATATAGCTGAGTATGTTAGTAAGTGTTTAACTTGTTTGAAGGTTAAGGTTGAGCATCAAAGGCCATCTGGCTTGCTCCAACAACCTAAGATTCTCGTATGGAAATGGGAAGGGATAGCTATAGATTTTGTGACTAAGTTGCCTAGGACTAGTAGTGGGCATGACACAATCTGGGTCATTGTGGATCGATTTACTAGTCTGCTCATTTTCTACCTATGCGTGAGGATTATAAGATGGAAAGGTTGGCTAGATTGTATTTGAATGAGATAGTTGCTAGACATGGTGTGTCGATCTCGATTATATTGGATCGTGATAGTCGTTTCACATCGAGGTTTTGGCAGTCAATGCAAGAGGCATTAGGGACTCGTTTAGATATGAGTATGGCTTATCACCCTCAGACCGATGGCCAGAGTGAGCGTACTATTCAAACTTTGGAGGACACGCTTAGAGCCTGCGTCTTGGACTTTAAAGGAAGTTGGGATGTTCATCTTCCACTGGTTGAGTTTTCGTATAACAATAGTTATCATTCTAGTGTGAGATGTGCACCGTTTGAGGCATTGTATGGTAGAAAGTGTCGTTCGCCAATTATGTGGGCTGAGGTTAGGGAACGTTAGTTGATAGGACCTGAGTTAGTGCAAGAGACTACTGGAAGATCTTGCAGATTAAGGATAGACTTAAGGCTGCGTGTGATCATTAGAAAAGTTATGCTGATAAGAGGAGGAAGCCTCTAGAGTTTAGTGTAGGTGACTATGTTTTGCTCAAAGTGTTGCCTTGGAAAGGCGTGATACGCTTTGGGAAGAAAAGGAAACTAGCACCTAGATTTGTTAGACCATTTGAGATTATTGAGAAGGTAGGCCCCGTAGCCTATAGGTTAGATTTGCCTGAAGAGTTAGATGGTGTTCATAACACATTCCACGTGTTGAACCTTAAGAAGTGTTTAGCTGATCCAACACTGCAAGTGCCCTTGGATGAGATCCATGTTGATGCCAAGTTGAATTTTGTAGAAGAGCCTGTGGAAATTTTAAAAAGAGAGTTTAAGAAGCTGAATCATTGTAAAATTGCCATCATCAAGGTTCGATGGAATTCTAAACGTGGACCTGAATTCACGTGGGAACGTGAAGATCAGATGAAACTAAAGTATTCACATTTGTTTAGTGATGTTAGTAGTTGAATTTTAGGGTCAAAATTCTTTTAATGGGGTAGAATGTAACCTTTGCCCCTTTTGTGTTCTGAATATTTCATTTTAGTCCTTTGACTATTTGATGTTTGTCAGTATATTCAGATTTTGTACCGTGTTGACGGTGGTGATTTTGTTGAGAATTGTGATGATTTATGGTTTATTGTGATTAATATTCCCTTTTGGAAAGTATTATTATGTTATTTGTATTTCGGGTGGTTTGACCCGTGAATTTTAAGAAATGCCAAAAAACGAGTTCTGACACGTCCGTTATTGTCCAAATGAATAAAAATGTCAAGTAAATACTCTAAGTTATTGGAAAAGTGTTTTTAAAGTGAATAAAAATGCTAAATAACATTGGGAAGTATTTTATGGTTTAGTTTTACTAGTTTTTAAGTGACCCCGACTTGAAAAGAAAGACCCGAGATCCCATAGGATCCCATGGCCGGTTATAAGACAATAGATGGAACAAGGAGGCTTGATTTTAGCTCCTTTTTCTAGCAAATATACAAATATATTCCATGTTACAACCAACACTACCATTCATTCCATTTTCATTTCAAAAAAAAAATAACATATATTTGTCACCTTTGATCAAAAACGTGATATTTCGGGTTGATACGAGTATTTGGGTATTCATTTAAACAACGTTTGGGTTGTCCGGTTTGTGTCAAAATCTACATTTTTGAAAATTTTCTTGTAAGTTTCCAAATTTAAATTTCGTTTGTCCTTTTGGGTTTATATTGATGCATAGATGTTAGTCTTCTACAAATTTGACGATTTTCTTGTTATGTTTTCAAATTTAAATTTTGTTTGTCCTTTTGGGTTTATTTTAATGCATAGATATTAGTTGTACAAGTTGATCGTTGTGAAAATTGATTTTTGGAAGCGAAACGAAAGAAAAAGGGGGTGTTTGGTTCGTGTAAAAAGAAAAGGAAAAAGAGGGTTTTTGTAGTTTTGATGTCGTGGTCGTGATGGTTGAATAATATATGATGCTAGAATGCTTATTTTTTATAGTAGCTTGTATGGCTTATTCGGGCTTATTTTTAAGCTATTTCTTGGCTTATTTGGGCTTATAGGCCAAGAATGGATTCCCAAAATCACTAGGAAATTGATTTTGATTATTTTTGTGTTATGGCGTATGTTGTGGACTATTTTTGAGGCATATGGTAGTAACCAAATGCGATACGTAGCTTACTAGCTTATTTTAAGCTTAATATACGTAATTTTGAGCATATAGGCTCACGGCCCAATAAGTCCATTTAAGTTGTGTCTTAATGGGAGGGCTTATTGTGGTCCGGATTATTTTCTACAAACAAATATATACTTATATATGTAAATGGACCTTGGTTTTGGACTTAAATAGTATTTTGGACTCATATATGTCCTAATGGACCCTTGTTGGGAGCGATATGTGGTAGTTATGAAAATTTTGATGGACTTTTAAAAGTGAAAATGTATTTACGAAGTGATATTGAACGATATTTTAGGAAAAACGTGTTGGTAAGCGTTAACGATTGAGATTTTGGAATTTTGTTGAAAAGTGTCGAATTTGTGAAAAATGTTGAAAATAAGGTTTGAAACCTTGGAAACGTTGTATAAACGTACGAGTCATGTCGAAATTTCGTAAAAAGTTTATACTTTAGAAATTTCTTAAACATGTGATTTTTGATTTTAAATATAAATAATATTTAATTATTTTAATTTATTTTTTAATAAAATTCCACTAAAAGAAGCTAAAATATAATTTTTCTGAAAACTTCTCTTAAGTGTTTATTATGAGTAACGTTTCATTTGTCAACCGTTATAGTGATTATTTTGAAGTGGCTTAAGGTGCTACCGTATGGACTTGTCGTGATATATTTTATAAATTAATTATTATAAATATTTTATTATATTACTTTATACTATTACGGAAATAGTATAAGTATGTATTATCGAGGAATGAGATTGATAGATTGAGGAGGTTAAGTCGTCAAACTTCAACACTATAATTGTTTACGGGTAATTGTACAACGGTTCTAAAATTCATATGCATCAACGTGAAGATTGTTTTAGAATTGGATGATTAAATTGGGGACATTAAACATGGACTAGGTCGGTTATTCTTTGGCTGTGTTCTAGCGGGGAGGCAGTCGTTTTGCATTTGCTTGTTTTGATTCTTTTGTGTGATTGAGATTTGGTTGCTAAAGACCTGCTTTGATGGTGAGTTTCTCATAGCACCGCATTTTACTGGTTTTTTGTTCGGGGGATGGAATATGATATCAAATGTGTCTTTAACATTTTTGATTGATCTGGTGTGGAAATGTGGTTTTGGTTTTTGGGAAAAGTTATTGCATTATGACTACTATGTGAATATATTGCATGATTGTTTAGATCGGATGGGTACGCCTACCTAGTGTTATGAGATTATTAGATTGGATGGGCCTACCCAGTATTTGTGTGATTATTGGAGCGGATGGGTACGCCTACCCACATTTGTGTGTGGTCCTGCCCTAATTTTAGTGCTCCGGCTGGTAGGCCCTTTGGGTGCGTAAGTGACATATGGTTATTGATTAGCGGCGATGCTAAGGTTGTTTGCATTATATTCCTGTCATATAGCACTTATTATTGTCCATTGTTGAAATAATGGAACACAGCTTTTGGGTTTAAGGTCAAACCTACGAGCTCACCAACATTATTATTGACGTTTTCGAGTATCATTTTCAGGTGAAGTGAAAGAAGAGTATTTTGGTAATTGATAGCAGACTTAGAAGTATCCCGAGTGGAATTTCGTTTGAAGTCTTGCTTGTTTGTTGTTTTGATTCTAGTTTTTGGATGTTTTGGATTAAGTTTGAATTATGGTCCCCTATGAGGGCATTGGAATAATTGTAAGAGATTGTGTATTTTTAGTTGCGATTTGAGAGATCACTCGAGTTTGTTCGAGGTTGATGGTCTTTATGGCACTTGGAGTTTATGCAATGTAGTTTTCTCTATTTTGTATCTTGTGTTATGATTGATCATTATGTTGCATTCCCGAGTTTCCGCCATTGTCGGGGTGTGACAGGATAGGAAACCTAAACCTTGTCAAACTCTAAGACTTAATGGATAAGGATACTTAGGGTATATATACAAATAAACCTAGCTCATAATTCTTTCCCCTATACCCTTGTGCCTGCAATTTCAGCCCCAAGAAACCCTAAGTGTCCCGAATTTTATGTTTGATCCAAGAACATTCAAAAATTGTTGTTTAGGTGCTAGCATTCAAGGTAAGTATGTTCATCTTAACTAGTTTATGATATTCATGTAACATGATTTATGATGGATCTAGGGTTTACATAAAAATTACAGTTATATAATAAAACTTTTAAATGATGGTTATTTATGATTAGTATTATTTTAGGGTTATGATCATGCATGTTGCATGTTAGGGTTTGCGTTAGAACATGATTTAGAGTTGAGCAGATTTTAGGTATGTGTTCAACTGATGATATCTAGATGTTAGAAACTTGTTTTGATATGATTCAAAAGCCTAAATTGTAGTACAAAGAGTCTATTTTTCAAAAAGTCCAGCCTCGAATGATTTTTAGTTTTGGAAGTTGGTTAAACGTTGGTTACAAGAAAAGTTGTCAAAACAGTAAATGCTGGTCAAATTTAGGTCATGTTTAGGAGGGTAAAACCCTAACTTAAAAGTGTAATTAGAGATAGCCAATTTACAGTGATTAGGTTCAATATGTATATAAAGAAACCCTAGAAGGATAGCTTCTGATTGTGTGTCTAAGTATGGTAATTAGGGCCATACATTTTAGTTTGCAATCAGATCCGAATTGGGACAGTTTTGAAGTTGGATTTTATTTGGGATAGTTGCACATGTAAGGAGAGCTTGGGAATCACAAGGTAGTTAGTAAACTCATAAATGAACTTAGGTGATTTTTGGTATAATTTATAAAGCTCAGCAAGTAAGGTTTTTAAGGTAGTAAACATACACTGAAATTCTGCATTTTTGAATAAATTGTAGTTAACTAGTGTAATGTGTTAATGAGGTGGTTAAGGTTGGGCATGGTGTCAGGGTGACCCATGATGGTTAATAAAACCTTTAGACATCCATCATATGTGTGTTACATAGACTAGAGCTTTTAGCTTGGTCGCTGATGTGTAACGTGGAGTTTTTTATTTGTATAGTTGCGTGACGTGATAGGATTTGGGATGGAAGCTGCGTTTTGAGCATTCAGGTGAGTTACATAGTCCCACTTTTTATTACGTTTTAAACTTAGGATGGAAATGATGCAAGTGTTGAAAAGAGTTTTAAATTCCTGTGGTTATGTGTTTCTGTAAATGCATGGACTATTATGTGACTGATATGCGTTATGTGCTACATGTTATGTGATGTGATATTGATGTGTGGACTAAGTTAGGAGGGTTACTTGCGGGTATCCATAGCCTGTTTAGTAGAAGGTATTGTGGCCTAGATAGGAGGGTTACTTACGGGTATCCATGGCCTAGGCTAAAGGGAAACCATATGGACTTTGGTATGATCCAAGAGCGATTTAGGTCGTCTGCTTGATGTCTGAGGGATCAGATAAGTACGCCTACTCAGTGTTGGTTATGAGGGATCGGATGGATACGCCTACCCAATATATGATTTGTTGGCTTGATATGATTGGATAGAATTGCATGTTAGCTTGTATGTTAGTTAGCATAATTGTCATGCAAAACGTAGAGTCAGATATTTTAGAGTCGCGCTCTTAGTGATCACATGAGAAATTGGATAAATCGGTTTGGGAATTGATTGGTACGTGTGGTCCGAAAAAGATCTCTTAGGATTTCTATCCATATGCAACCATTGTGTTGACGGTATTACAATGTCGTAATTGTGATGAACAGAGGGAACTGTAGCATGACTATGGTATGTGAGAAGTATAAGGAGTTATAGAGCTATAACTATAGAGATAAGTAGCTCCGCGACTGGAGCACAAAGGATAAACACGTTGACATCGCTCCACCTCCCGGCAATATCGCTGCGCCGTGTGTTTCAAGCGAATGTGTCAGCAATAGAACTGTACCTTTCTGAATTTACCAGTAGCGAACATTTCGTCGCTATTGATAATGCGCGTCTATACTTGTTGCGTTCTAAAGTGCCCATCGAGGTCCTCCCCCACCTCCACGCGCTATCCTTGTATGCATATTTGCCATAAAATAGGCCGAACACCTATGATACCTCTCTGCTAACCCCCCCCTCCACTACGCTCCTCCCCTGCCTTCATTCACTAATGTTCAGAACGCCCTTTTCGCCGATTTTATTGTTCCCCGTGTTGGGTTATTTTCATGACACTGGTGGTCTATGCCTTGCTCTCCTTTGTTATACATGTTTTAGTTTCTCTATATAGACGCCAATGTGTTGTGATGATTCCCTCTCTCGTCGCGCTTCGCGTTTCCGCCTTGGCGGGGTGTGACAATTTAAACTATGTTAATTCTAATCTCTGTTAAACCTAATTCTAATGGATAAGGGGGGTTTTCAGTCTAAGAGACTAGCACAAGTTTTGTTGTAACTTAGATCAATTTAAGACACAATAACACACGCAACCAGATAGACAAAAGATAGAAGAGCGATCTTACCAAATATAAGAAAATTGTATTAACCATGATTAATCCAACTAAAACACTGGTTTGCTTATTTAGTGCAATGAGTGCTTATCTCGAGGTGGCATATCATTCTAAGATTTAGGCGGTACTTCTTCCTAAAACCTAGACACGTAGAATTCTGTCATAATTAAACGCATCCGCATAAAGCATGCTATTTGCTGATTATAATCAATCTTAGGAGATTAATAAGGGTGATTTTATTAAACCCTAGCTCATGGGGACTGTACCCACTTACTGTTTATAGTATACATGATATCATAACACAAGCATGGATGATTGGGTTGGCAAATTATCTAGAGAGAGAAAGTGAAGTATTTCTAGTAAGAGAAAATGCAAATGGATGCTTTGTGATAAAATGAACAACCAACCCCTTCCCATGGCTGGAAAGTGGTTTATATACATGAGTGTTTATGCCCCAATAGGCTTGAGTATGGGCTAACAAGTGGGCTAAAGGCCCGGCCCAATACTATTAGTCATACGCTTACAATTGACAACGAGCCTATGTTTTATTGGGGCTATTCTAGATTGTATTGTATGGGTTGACCGAGTCTTTTTCATAATCCTAACAATCTCCCCCTAAGGGAGGTCACCCCAGAAAATGCATTATGAATTCTAGCATTTCTACTTCATTGACATTCTGTCTGTGCTCAATAGTCTTTGATTCTTCAATCTTTGATGTCCTTGTACATTATGTTTAGTGAACTTTGGAGACTGTCTCTTAGGCTTATGCGATCTTTGAGCTTTTTTGAATCATCATCCATCTTAAATCTCTTGATCAACCTTGATTGGGTAGCATTTACCTTATTGGCGTTGTGACTTTCGGACCGGCATGCTCACACTTTTCTTGATCATGATTTACTTATCAAGAGTAGCGAAAGAGTTTTTTTGTGTTAAAGGGTCTTTGGGTTGTCATGGTGTCTTTGATGTACAATTAACGTTGTGAGCATGGGGTGTGAATTTGACTCAATGGAAACGAGTATCTCATTTCCACATAACTTGATCCTGTAATTAAAACGTTAGCAATAAAGTGTCTGTGTGGACAATTTGGCTTTGTTATTCGCCCGAGTATGGTTGATTAACCTCCGGATCCGTGTGGATCCGACTGTGATCTGGTTAGTTTTATTTAAGAAGAATCTCTTTGAGGATTTCCAGTATAAGTATCAGATCATCTGAATGTTGTAACCATCAAATCTCCATACTTGCCTTGTTCTCAGTATAGAACGTTATCAAAGCAGATAGCACGATAAGAGTGAATCGATTAGTTACTATCTTACCGATTGAGGAAGAAAATTGATTTGAAAATCAATCGGCGTGTCACTTAAGAAAGTATTTTTGGGACACATCGATACGTGTTTTATAGCACAAAATCAATTTCATCAGATAACTAATTTGTTGAAGATATACACAAGTCAATGTGCTCGAAAAAATCAGTTGTCTGAGCACCATCGAAAGTTTTCAAAAGCGATTCGTCAATTTCACCAAATGGAACAGTTTGATTCGCAAGATTCACACCAATCGTTGTTTCCATTTTGTCACCAAGTTTATCCATGTGGATCTCACATGTCACATACCAGAGCTTGTTGATGTTGCTCTAGAAGATTCTCCATCTTCATTGTGAGTACTTTCGTATCCTCGGGATGTTCTGGCAATACCGTGGCTAATGCGGAAGGTGACTCTCTAAAATTCTTTACTTGTTGTCACAGTGTGTGAGAAACAAGCACAATATGGATAAGTGTCCTAACGAGACTTTTGGATGATCTCAAGGCTCTAGACTACAATAGTGATATTTTGTTTTTAGTGGTCGGAGGATAGAGAGGAATGCCACCTTTTCAATTATCGTCTAAATCGGTCTGGTGAGAGCGACGATAGAATTGTTATTGATCTCATGAGAAATGAAACAGATCCTTTGAGGGTTCTTGAGTAGTAGGGGAGGGTATTGTTGCAGCGTATCACTATGGGTCCATGTTACTTGTTCAATGTCAGCAATCAACCATGTGATTCTGATAGCATATGTAGTGACCCGGTTTCTTTCCTAATGTTTAAGGAGGGCTGCTTTCTTTTCACCCTTTATCTTAACATTTCTTTTATTATTCAACCCCTTCAGTGGCTTCGAGACATTCTTTACTAGAACATTGTTGGGTTATTTCCGTAATAGCTCTATCTCGTCCGCACTATTACCTTGTTCTCTCATAACTCCTTTTGTATTCATACCTAAGGACTTCTACACTAAACTAGTGGATTGTCCCTGTGGTAGATCCTCGGTTCTGGCTGGGATCATGGACGCCATGCGTGTACCTAACCTTACCATCCTTATAACTCCTGATAATTATTACAGGGGGGTCAGTCTGAGGTATTCCATGATAGCCATCATATACTATTCGCTCCCCCTTAATATGTGCATCAATATTCGAAAAGGTTTAGCACATATGAAGGAGCCTACACTTGAGTTTAAAAGATCATATTTTATATCAGATTTTCATAATTAAATCACATTTTCTCCCCCGAGCAAAAATTTCAAATCCGTTGAGATTTTGGGTCTCAATGATTTTTTTAAAGTTATGGTTAATTTAGGCGAGAAATTGTGTCAGGTTTATATAATCCGAATATGAAACATAGAGTTACTTAATATACAAGCCTAAGTTACAATTTTAGTCACTACATAATAATGTACATATTACAACAACGTATAAAATAGACTACCCCTCATTCGGTTCTCTGCAGTAACCGGTAGTCGCCTTCTCGAATCCGTCCACCAACAAAGCTTTCCAGATTCCGGAAGATACGTCTTGTCTTTAGTCGTTTCTGGATAGCGAACATGAAGTCCTTGCTTCTGTCAACATCTTTCTTCGTCCAAAATCTGGCGTTCATCCCTGGATTAGTCCTGTTGATCCGGAATTCCTTGACTCGATAGTCCAACGCTTCATCAATCTGTTGCAGAGTGCCATCACTGAACTTGTGTATTTCATTGAACCTCATGATCATCTGAACCCCGTATTTATCTCTAAAAATGACTGCCCTTGGAGAGTCTATGACGGTGAAATCATGCTTGAACTCAAATCCAGTGGCCTCCCATCGAGGTTTGGTGAGGTTTAGCTGCGTCTGGTAACTCTCAATTCCCAGCTGGAAGTCTTCTACACGTTGTCTGATAACCAAGTTTCTGGTCCATAGATTGACAGCGGTAGTTAGAATCTTTTTGTCTTCGGGTGATAGGTGGTTCAAGTGACCTTGAAGATTTAACAAGTACAGATCTTCAAAGTCACTAGGGTACATGTATTTGAAGTCCCTTTCTGCTATGACGTATTCTTTGAGATCAGCTCGACGAAGGACTATCTTCTTCATGTAGTTGTACCCATACATTGAAAAGACTTCGATTCGGACGACACTTAAGATACGCATATGAGTCCTTACTGCTCGGCGGTCTCCTTCAGATGAGAATCGGTCAATGTAGAATCGTTGTCTTTGAAACCACCAGTGAGAGATACCATACATAGCTGCGATGTCATACTTGCACTCCGCTTCAATCCAGAACTGATCAGGCACCAGTTGCTCCAAGCCGACATCAGGATAATATGCCGCCTTCATCTTCGAGATTGATAAGGCCGGTCTGCCAACCTTGCGACCATATCGTAGATACTCCAGGTCTTTGTTGAAGAAGAAGTCCGGTTGAATGGTTACATGGCCTGGTTCACCACCCAGTGGAAGTGGCTTGCTGACGTTGTACCTGAGGATTGTATCATCCACTTGATCGGTGAGAAGTTTGTGGCACTCTTCCATTTGGAATTGGAGACGAATCACGTCAGGATGAAACACTTTAACGATTTCGAATGCTGGGCCTTCCTGGTCTTGTAGTTTCAGGTGAGTGATACCTTGTCGTTTGCAGTACCAATCCATAAATATCGCCATATCCCCGGTTTGAGCAAGTAGAGAGTTCTCCTGTAGAGGTTCATATGTCGACTTCAGAGCAGAGGCCCAATTGTTTGTTGGCATAGTCAGATCAGATGATGGAATAGTCCAAGCAAGTTCTGGAGTGGCCGATCTGTCTTCAGTGAGAGGTTTCCACGAACTCTGCCTCAAGTTGACTGTAGGAATATGATCACGTCCTACCTCATCACCACTAGAATATGCTTGTTCATCTGCAGTGGTTTCATCATCCATATAAAGATCATCAGGAATCGTTGTGATTAAGGGCTTAATCCGGGTGTCAGTCGTTGTCTAAGCAGAGTATTCAGCTGAAGCAGTTGTGTTTGAGGAACTTGGGGCCGCAGTGCTTATTGACTGATCTCCCTAATGAGTGGATGAGGACGGATGTGGTGGAGGAGGAGCTTGAGCAGAATCGGAGGCTCCGGTTGTGCCAGAAGCCCCTGATGCGCTTGACGGTGGTGGAGGAGGAGGTGGTGGTGAAGGTGGAGACCCAGGCGGAGTCTTTGGAGAATCTTGCTTACTTTTCTTCTTAGTTTCCTCCTGAGCCTTATCTACATCAAAGTCCTCACTTTCATCACGACGGATGGAGTCCTGCAGTGCTTCATATGCTACTCGGTGGTTAGCATGTCCCTTGTCATAGTTCTCCTCCAACATGCGTTGGAGCAGAATTTCCTTCATGTCAGACGTAGGGAGATCCTTGAAGCGAGCACGAAGAGGAGCTCTCATTGCATGCTTTACTGATGAGATAACCACCTCCTTAACTGATTCATTAATCTTTTGGTCAATCTCCTGTGAATCAATAAACTCCACCGTCTGCTCTCTGATCATTTTGGGTAAGTCCATAGTTTCCAATTTATTGATCCTGCTCCCCTGCTTGTCTAGACGTGTTTCCAGAGCTTGATTTTCTTCCACTAGATTCGCGATAAACTCTTCAACTTCACACATACGCTTGATGATGATGGGATCTGACGGACCTTGTTGTGGTTGAGGTGGTAGTGGAAGAGTTGTTGTTGTTGGTGCTGCAGTTATGGTTGTGGCGGTTGGCAATGGCCAATGAACATTGGGAGAATCGGGTCTAGGCACGGGACCTATCACCGGTGACGTCATAGGAGGGATGACAGAGGTGTCTTGCTGAATAGTGACAGACACCATTGATTCAGCTTCGGTGTCCGCCGTTGTCTTCTCATTGTCAGCCTCAGATGGTTTGTCATTCAAGAATTGATCACCAAAGCTAAAGTCTTTGGCGAGATGTTGTAGAGAAGACAACGTCCCTGTAGAGCTGACAGGTTCTTCTGGTATCACCTGTTCATCAACCGTTAGCTTCAGATTCTCCTGTACATCAGGGTATGCCATGGCTGTGAACCCTTCATCCATATGCTCAGGTTGTGGTTGACTGGAGGGATCAGTGATCTCAACATCCGAGTGTTCAAGGTTTGGTCCAGCGAGAACACTAGGAGTTGGTAAAGGTTGAGATTCAGCAACATCATCAGGGTTTGGTCCAGCCTGGCCTTCATCTAGTTTACCAGGGTCTGGTCCAGCCTGGCCATCATCTAGTTTACCAGGGTCTGGTCTATCTGGCCTTCGTCTTGGCCCCACTTCTGTCCACTGAAGGCCATTTCTTCATCAGACACTGTGTCACTGCCATATTTAATCAAGTTCATCATACGGGAGGAAGACTCTTCATGGCCTACTGGATTGATGGTACCGGGAGTATGTCTCTGAAAGATATAATGTTCAGTCGGCCCTTTTTCTTAGGAGTCTGAAGGTGTAGAAGAACTTGAGCAGGCTTTTATTTCTCTTACTTTCTTCTTTCTTTTTTTTTTTTTTTTTTTTTTTTTTTTTTTTTTATTTTGTTTTTTTTTTTTCCTATACCCTTTCCCGGCACCTCTGGCAGTGGTTGAAGTTTCCCAGTATCAGTTTCCCTGAATACCACAGGGGGAAGAGGACCCCTTTGAGTTGGGTAAGCATCTGTTAGGCTCTCTTTTAGAATACTTTTTTGCTTGTATCGCCTCCTCTGTGTCTTCAAGTCTGGGTTTAGCAGCAGGAACCCCTTCATCAACGAATTCATCTACCAACTGCTTTAGAAACTTTAACGGTTCTCTTCTTTACCACTTTTTTTTCCCCGCCTTAAGCAAGTTTGCAGTGGTGGGGCCATTGAGACTTGACACCGGCCTACGTTCTTCTCCTAAGGTTTGGCGGTTCGCTGGTTTGGCTTCTTGGATGCCGCTTTGGGTTCGGTAGTCTTTGATTGCTTGGTTGGTTTTGGTTTGGTTTGTTTTGCTGGCTTTACTGACTTGGGTGCTGGAGAATCAGGATCACTCACTTCTTTACCCACGAGGTATCGTTGATGCTTTGCAACTTTTTTCAGATAAGCATATAATTACTGATCCTCGAATGACGTCATTGATGAGTTCATTCGGTATAGTCATCCCGAAGACTTCCCGTTTGGTCCCCTTAGCGCTGAACTTGAGATTACCTAGTACAGGTTCCTCAGTAGGCAGATGGAGTGGGGACTCAGGTCTTGGGTGGAAGTTGTGTAGCCGTTGCAAGTGAAATATTATCAACTTAGTGAACCGGATACTAGGGATCAGAATGATAGTCGCTTTCTTCTTTCCTTGAGCTTGTTGTGCCAGATTCCTCTTGTCTTCTGTGAAATTGTGGATAGACTGAGTAAATTCTTCCCACATCCTTTCAGCATAATCAATGTGAGCTCGATTAACAACACCCCAAAGGATCTGTAGCACTGGGGCTCTTGGTCTTTCAAATCCTGAAGTCTTTCCCGTAAGGCACAGATTGATGATTGTTGTGAGTGCCCTCCATGGTTGGAACATGTCGTTAGTGGTGACATTTGACAAGTTTATGACTTCTCTTGGATAACCCAACTCATTGACAAACTCGATAAGCGTATCAGGAGTCGGAGGAGGAGAAAAAGCCCGGTTTTTATCGACTGGCGTGATCTGAAGAGCGTCTCTGAGTGTGTCTTGAGTGAGATCAAACCATTGCTCGTCCAGTTGACACTTATAACTCCCGGCTTTACTGTCAAAACAAATAGTATCCCAGAATTGTTGAATATAGATAGCCGGTATTGTTGATGACGCTGTAAAAGCTCTGAAGAAATTTGTTTGCTTGAGAATATCCACAGCAATCTTGAAAATTGGGCTGGGTTGAGATTTTTCTTCATTCAGATAGCAGTTGCTTTTCCCAATTGGCACCCAGCGAATGCGTGGTAAGATCTGTTCATCTGTACGGACGGGTGGTGCCATTGCGGGTGCATGTTCAGCATCAGCCATTGTATCTGCACAGTTACAATCACAGAGGAAATAACATGCAGATAGATCTTGTTAGATGTAAACTGATGCACGGATGTTAAGCACGTATGCACAAGATCCAAGAGAACGGACTCTTAGACCGTGTTATGATGTAAATCAGTGAGTTTGGCCAACTCTTGAATCAACGGATGTTAATTCATCAAAGAGAGGACAAGACATACCGATATAACCACAAGGCTCAATGAAAATTGACCAATTATGTTGGACAAGACGCAATGGGTAAGACACTCTAAGCAACACTTAATCTATGACAATACCAAGTCCCAAAACGCAAGGATTTTGAAAATTACAGATTCAAAACGCAACAGATTCAAAACGCAAGATATCAAAACGCAAGATATCAAAACGCAGGATATCAAAACGCAGTGATTATAATATTCAAAAACTATCAAAACGCAATCATTTTAGAAAATTTCGAAATAGGGGCTTCAATATTTTAATATTAAAAATTTCTTCAAATCAAAACGCAACGAGTTGCGTTTTGTCCTGTTCAACGATTATTGACCAAAACGCAACACATGAATAAAGCCAAAACGCAACAGTTACATCAAGACGCAATCAATTATTAAATATCAAATCGCAACCAAAAACTAACTGTCAAAACGCAACATGAATTTAACCATAAAACGCAATCAAGAACTAACTGTCAAAACGCAACATGAATTTGGACCACAAAACGCAACCAAGAACTAAACTATCAAAACGCAACAAGAACGTAAACTCAAAAACGCAATCAAGCATTAATTATCAAATCGCAACATGAACCTACTCTCAAAACGCAACATGAACGCAAACCAAGAACCTAATTATCAACGAGTATCAATTATCCTTAAAGGGCAACCACTACTCGAAAATCATAAGGACACTAATGGAGGAGGCGGGGAATCAATTCAAGCATTAACAAAGCATCTAACACCTAGGTAAATGTAAACCCAGTAATTAAAACACAAAACCAAACACTAACCAGTGAGTCGAAGAGGTAATCACACGAGGGTCTACAAAAACACACATTTTAACGATTTTCAGATCATGATGTTAAAGATAAAGAGTGAGATAGTGATTAACAACGTTGAGTGCATGTTACCTAAGCGAAGAAACACACTAGAAATCACAGCTTAATCAAAACGCAATCTAGAGACTTGAGAGAGAATAGTTGAAAAGGTTTGACTAGATATGTGGGTTTTGACCAAGTCAAAACGCAACACCAATAAGTACCTAGGTTACACCTTTCATCATTTGACATAATTGGTCCCTCTCCTTCTTATTTCTAATTATGTAAGGTAAATTACACCAATGGTCCCTCACTTTTCATATTTCTTTAACGTTTAGGGATACATAGCAACTAATGGATTGATTAACTTTGGGGAAATGACACAATTGGTCCTTCACATTTAATAAGCCTAGGATACAGTTAGCACATAGCAAATAAGATCCTAAACGAACATTCAATTGACATATTTGAACCATGTTGAGTCAACTCCAGTTTAACTCCCCCTTAATCCATAGCCTCGTTAGTTACCAAATCTTGTGTGTTGAAAAATGCCTGATAGATGTCATGAATTTGAAACAAAACCACTCTCCCCCTCAATCAATGACCCGTTTTCTATTTAAAGAGCTGTAGTCGTTGATTGAGTGTCAAATTAATGAAAATCCAAGTCCGATTGATTGTCAAAAACAACATTAAGCCTGTACTGAAGCATACATTAGATCGAGGTTGCAAGGATATAAAGTAATCCATGCCCGGGAGAACTTAATCACCCGTTGTTAAGAACAGCCGTCTTTTTG